>NW_021011483.1:5075879-5365105 GCF_003987935.1 Bombyx mandarina
CATCTGACATGCAAGGCGATGAACTAAAAATGTTTAACTACTACGCTTGAAGCATAAACACTAATAATAGCCGAAAACTGTAGAGGTAACATCCCTACTCCGTGCTGTTTACAGGGTGAGAAGTGACACCGGTAGACACATGGAGGGGATAACTTACCAAGTGATAATAATTGATGTTATCGAGCGGGATAGAAAATGATAAAATTATGAAAATGACTATTAAAAAGCAAGGGTTGGTGATAAAAAAGTGCAAATTTAGAGTTGTATGTATTTTTGTATGTTGTATCATAAAAAAATAGAAATTAAAAATTTTGTTTAAAAAATAAATAAAAAAATTTAGGGGTGGACTACCCCTAACATTTAGGGGGATGAAAAATAGATGTTGGCTGATTCTCATAGATACCGGATAAGCACAAAAAATTTCATCAAAATCGGTCAAGCCGTTTCGGAGGAGTATGGCAACGAAAACTGTGACACGAGAATTTTATATATTAGATTTTTCTAATTTTCGTAAAAACGTCATACATCAAAACAAAAGCCATTGAGCTTATTGAGTTAGAGCTTCCCTGTAAACGACATTTGACTTTTTTTTTAAGCTATTGTACAGCTTTTATCGCGGGCCTTGAGCGCGGCGACCGAATCATGAAATTCCGTAACAAAAAAACCTTACACCCCTCAATCCGCCTACCATGTAGCTCGCGTTCAACACATTCACACGTTGCACTGGTGTAGTGTTTGTGAATAAGCGCGTGGCGTGACGTCACACTGCATGCGCATCATGAAAAGTCTGCCCATCTCTCTCTCGCGCGGTCTAGCTAATAAGTGTGAAGGGGACAGTTAAGGTTTTGCTTTTATTAATGTTTAATATAGCGTGGTCTTGTTTTATTATTGTTTTAATATTAAATTATCATTGTCTAATTATAATCGCATACGTTTATAAAAAATGCTATACAAATAAACAAACAAATCTTTCCTCTTTATAATATTAGTATAAAAGTATAGATACATAGGGTTTACTGGTGTCGATATCTATACATTTAAATAAAGTTGCAGTGTCTGTTTGTAATATTAAAATAACTGGTTTTTACTACATGAATATGAATATAAATACGGTACAAAGACCAAAATAACATTTGAGATTCCAAAAAATAAATTATACTTACGATTAGTAAGTGAACATAGTTTTCCCTTCGCGCTTCGAGCGGTCTGCTTACGACCTGAATATTAATATTCTTTGTTGGCAGCGAAAATGCATGGTAAGTATGTTTATCATGACTAAAAAATATCAAGGAGATAGCTCTGTGGACGATGACGTTCAAACGTAAAGGGTGTAAATGTAATAATTTAAGCAGTTTTTTTTATTGCTTAGATGGGTGGATGAGCTCACAGCCCACCTGGTGTTAAGTGGTTACTGGAGCCCACAGACATCTACAACGTAAATGCGCCACCTACCTTGAAGTATAAGTTCTAAAATCTTAAGTATAGTTACAATGGCTGCCCCACCCTTCAAACCGGAACGCATTACTGCTTCACGGCAGAAATAGGCAGGGTGGTGGTACCTACCCGTGCGGACTCACATGAGGTCCTACCACCAGTAATTACGCAAATTACAATTGCGCACAAGCTACACTATTCCCGAGTGATATAGGCTATAATCTTTTTTTAAAAAAAATTAGGGATTCTTACTAAAAATCCAATAATGTAACCCAAGGTTTAAAAAAATGATAATACCTAAAGTATTATTTACATCGCGATCCCTGCGAAAACTATTGATGGTAGAATAAAATAATGTACTACGACTTTGTAGAACACATTATTATTTACAAAAGGTGTCGCGACAGTATATTATTATCTCTAACTATTATAGTTATGCCACAATAAGTCTTCTTTTATTTTAAAAGATAACATCAAATATCGATTTTTTTGTTAAGGGCCCGAGCGGAGCCGGAGCGGGCCGCTAGTGTAATAATATAACCCATAAGTTCCATCCCTGTCCAAATTTAATATATCTCTAACCCGATATTTACGATAGGCTCACTAATACATTAGTGTTGGACGCTTATGTTTCTTGAATAAAACATCCAAATCGATCTTGAGCTTGTATTTTGTTTATACAGGTTTTTCTTAATTTTTTTGTGTTGCGAACAAATTAGCTTGACACCGCGATTAATTAAAGTGTAATGGTCAATACCGTCTTTACCATAAGGGCACACGGGGCCCGTGCACAGGGCCCCCATTCTCAGGGGGCCCCGAAGGACCGACAATTGTAGTCGAGAGCAGTCATTTTCGCAGCTTAAGAGAATAAAAAATGAATTGCTAACAACAATGTTACTAGAACGGCTGAGTAATTTGTCAATTATGGGCATAGAAAGTGATATCCTTTAAAAAATTGACTTTAAAGATATAGTGGAATATTTTGCTCAACAGAAATCCCGAAAGAAACCATTATCGTAATCGTAACCAAAAAACCAGCAGCATTCTGATATACATAACTAATATTATTATATCATACTGTATTTGATTACCTATAATAAATGGTCATACTCAGTAAAAAATGTTATTATAATTCGCTTTTTTTACTTTCCAAAAGGGCCTCAAATTCTTGTGTGCCCAAGGGCCCCAGCCTAGTTTAAGACGTCCCTGGTAATGGTGTAGGTAAACATAAATAAAAAATTCAATATTGCTCATTAAAATTTAGCAGGCGTTAACAATTAGGTTTGTATTCCTACAGAAGGGCGGAAGTTTTAGCCGAATAATTGGCTACTGTAGATCAGACATCATAGCGAACGATTTTGAACCGAAAGTAATAACTCCAGGTTTGCGTAATTAATAGTTGCAGAGCATATTAACCCGAAAGGGTAGGTACAGCCGTTTATGCCGCTGTGGAATCATGGTTTACGATTTTAAGAGCTAGCGGCTTTCCAAAAGCAGCTTTGCCCTCATTCGGCAGCGGTATTCAAGCACCGGTCACCGTCCTCGCGGAATCTGTCACTTGCGACAAAGGGCTCGGCGAGTAAATTAACTCACAGACACAGCCCACTGAGTTTCTCGTCGCATCTTCTCGATGGGTCGCATTTCCGATCCGGTGGTAGATTCTGAGTAGCACTGCTCTTGCTAGGGTTCGTGTTAGCAACGTCGTCAGGCTTGAGCCCCGTGAGCTCACCTACACGCTTGGGCAACGCTGCCCAAGCCTTAGAACTTATATCTCAAGGTGGGTGGCGCATTTACGTTTTAGATGTCTATGGGCTCCAGTAACCACTTAACACCAGGTGGGCTGTGAGCTCGTCCAACCAATAAGCAACAAAAAAAAAGCCTCTCAAGGCCTTTACCACAAAATGCCAGGATAAACGTGTTCTCTTACTCTGTTACGCTTAATTGACCTTTTTCAAAAATGTCCAAACACGCAATCTTCAGAACATAAAACTAGTCAAGAAAACGAGGCTATATAGAGAAGTAATAGTGTAGACTTCAACCACGCAATGCCATAAAATCTTACATTTTATAACTTGCTTGTAAAACCCAATTGTTTCGCTGTAATAGTCAGAATGTTATTTGATATTCGCCTATTTGTTGAAACTACTAGCGTCATCTGTAGTTTATTTGTATTACTATACGAAAAGCCTTCTATGAAGCTTTAAAGTCAGCTGCACAAAATTTCAAGTTTATTGAAGTTTCTTCATTGACAGAAATGGTGAGTTCGATAGATTCAAGTCCGGATTCCGTGGACCGGTGTTCAGGATCATTAATCACTCGATCAACAATCTATCACGGTATAGAAGAGATTCGACGGTGACGGACGGACCTTCTCTTTTTTTTTTTAGTAAGAAACTGACTACCTACCACGAAACAGCAGCCTTCATACTGCACTAACAACAGTCCAATAAATATTGGCAATAACAGTAGTAGTAGTGAAGTCGTCGTGGCCTAAAAGATAAGACCTCCGGTGCATTCGTATGTAGCGATGCAACGGTGTTCGAATCCCGCAGGCGGGTACCAATTTTTCTAATGAAATGCGTACTTAACAAATGCTCACGATTGACTTCCACGGTGAAGGAAAAATATCGTGTAATAAAAATCAAACCCGTAAAATTATAATTTGCGTAGTTAATGGTGGTAGGACCTCTTGAGACCTCGCGTGACTCCGTACGGGTAGGTACCACCACCCTGCCTATTTCTGCCATGAAGCAGTAATACGTTTCAGTTTGAAGGGTGGGGCAGCCGTTGTAACTATACTGAGACCTTAGAACTTATATCTCAAGGTGGGTGGCGGCATTTACGTTGTAGATGTCTATAAATATCTTCTGTACTTTTTATAGCAACCAGTACACCTTTGAAGCTTTTGTTTGAAGAACATTAGAATGCTCCGCCAATATTTTGCCTATTAATTCAGCTGCTTGTAACCTAGTCCTTAATTCATATTGAATCCTAGTTTCCTTCATTAGTACCTTTTGAATCTACTACCGGATCTGAATTGCGACCCGCTGAGAAGATCCAATGAGAAGCTTAGCGGGCTGACGTGTGGGTAAGGTTGAACGTCAAACTCTTTGCCGAGTTAACGGGGTTCCTAAGCCTGCTTTTGGTGTTAGAGCTGAAGGCGTCTAGTTCTGAGGTTAATGGATCTGACGGTCAAATATCTTCTGTACTTTTTATAGGAACCAGTACACCTTTGAGGCTTTTGTTTCAAGAACATTAGCACGCTCCGCCAATCTTTCGTCTATTAATTCAACTGCTTGTAACCTAGCCCTTAATTCATATTGAATCCTAGTTTCCTTCATTAGTACCTTTTGAATCTACTACCGGATCGGAATTGCGACCCGTTGAGAAGATCCAGCGAGAAACTTAGCGGGCTGACGTGTGGGTAAGGTTGCACGTCGAACTCTTTGCAGAGTTAACGGGATCCCTAAGCCTGCTTTTAGTGTTAGAGCTGAAGGCGTCTAGTTCTGAGGTTAATGGATCTGACGGTCAAATATCTTCTGTACTTTTTATAGCAACCAGTACACCTTTGAAGCTTTTGTTTCAAGTACATTAGAACGCTCCGCCAATCTTTTGCCTATTAATTCAGCTGCTTGTAACCTAGCCCTTAATTCATATTGAATCCTAGTTTCCTTCATCAGTACCTTTTGATGGAAATAAATTACTTTCATGAAATATCGTTTAATATAGCGTGCGAACGCTAAGATCGGTGCGATATTAATTTTGGATATTGTTGTTGCCACATGCTGGAATACGCCGCAGGGCTGGCAGAAATGATCGGTTCAAATTGCGAAATAATAATATCACTCAGTAACACGTTGTTTTGGTAATAGTTGGGAAGATGTGCATACGGACATTTAAATTGTTAATCAAGCCCACTGACACACTCACTTTTCTCTTCTCTCTCTCTTTTCTTCTGTTTTTCTTATAGACAGTAATACTTTCCGGTAGCACGCTTTCACACAAATGCGTAATGGAACTGTCGGTTGGACGTTCAATTCCAAAAAAAGGGTTTCGCGTAAAAATATTATACATACACTTTTATTAACAAACTAGCTGTACCCGTCCGCTTCGCTGGGCATTTAAAATTGACATTATTATTTCTCACCCCCACAAAGAAGATTCTCATCATTAACGCCCCCGCAACTGGTGTAGGGAGTCCAACACTCACATAAATATTAGCCTATCCATTAAGTACATGTATTTTCTCTAAGGATATTAAGTTTCAAGTCAATCGGATGCATGGTTCAGTAGTTATAACGGAACATCCGTAAAAACCACTGTACATTTATATATTAGTATAGATTAATATGAGACTTAAACATGACAAGCCCAATAGAAAATGAAAGATATCGCCAGTTACACTGTACGGTAATCATCTAACGACACCCCACATCGCGATTTGTTCGGGTAATCGAAAGTTTTGAAAGAGATAAAGGGACTTACTCACTCACATATTACGTGAGATATTGATACTTATTTTAAGGACATTTGTGTGCAAATTAAAATTAATTCAACTGAATTCTAGTTTTTTTTGAATCCTGCCCAGCATTAGTCCTCGGTGATCGAAGAAGTCGTAGTGGCCTAACGGATAAGACGTCCGGTGCATTCGTGTTGAGCGATGCACCGGTGCTCGAATCTCAGGTGGGTACCAATTTTTCTAATGAAATACGTACTCAACAAATGTTCACGATAGACTTCCACGGTGAAGGAATAACATCGTGTAATAAAAATGAAACCCGCAAAATTATAATTTGCGTAATTACTGGTGGTAGGACCTTTTGTGAGTCCGCGCGGGTAGGTACCACCACCCTGCTTATTTCTGCCGTGAAGCAGTAATGCGTTTTGGTTTGAAGGGTGGGGCAGCCGTTCTATCTATACTTGAGACCTTAGAACTTATATCTCAAGGTGGGTGGCATATTTACATTGTGGATGTCTATGGGCTCCAGTAACCACTTAACACCAGGGGGCTGTGAGCTCGTCCACCCATCTAAGCAATAAATAAAAAAGCACCTAAATTACAAAGGCACCATTATTATAGGCAGAGCCCGTTTCGGGTAGAACGGTTCTAGATAATTAAGAAATTCATTTTCAGTTCGTTGGAACGTAGTCTTTTGTCGAAGTCAAAAGATATTACAGCCTTTGTTACTAAACTTATCAAAATAATTGGCCTCCGTCTGTGAGAGATTAATGAAGAATTCAAGAGAATGCTATTTTTATTTCGAAATTAATATAAACGTTTTCTTTATTTGAGACTAGCTGACCCCGCAGACTTCGTAGTGCTTCAATCGATAAATAAAAGACCTAAACTTTTGTATAACATAAACTTAAAACAAACAAAAGGAATCCGTCCGACGTCCGATTTTCATATTTATCTATACCTTTTGTAGCCTTGTCTGAACTCCCACAAATAATTCAAGACCAAAATTAGCCAAATCGGTCCAGCCGTTCTCGAGTTTTAGCGAGACTAACGAACAGCAATTCATTTTTATACATATAGATATAGAGGTCAGGATCTGGTGTGAAGTCGCGACAGTTGTTTTTTTTGATCGCCCTTAAAGGCAGACGAGCATACGGCCCACCTGATGGTGAGTGGTTACCGTCGCCCATGGACTTCAGCAATTCCAGGGGCAGAGCCAAGCCGCTGCCTACCGTTAAGTACTTTCCACGAGCCTCGTTTGAAGAAGGATATGTCGTAGCGATTTGTCATGCTATCCCATGGCTTTGGAGGTCAAATTCTATTTACATTCGACGAACAATAATATTCAGTTTGCAACCGAAGATGATAACAAATGTCCCAGTACAAGCCTTTTTAGACAAAATAAAGAACTTAAAAATAAGAACAGAGATAAAATGAAGTGACATTGTAAGAAGGGTCAGATTGATAAAGTGGATATGGGCAGGCCACATTTGTACGATGTATGAGACAACATAGAAAAGGAAGGTGATAGAATGGACGCATAGAGAAGAGAAAATTGTCTATTACGAATATTTTAAGATCAAAATAAACGACAGCGGTTTAAGCGGCAATTACCAGCGAATAGAATTCTAATTTATTATACAGTTCAATTTTGGTTTATTAATTGTTGAATTAATATCGTATTATTACCGTTATAGGCAGACTAGCATTTAGTCCTCCTGATAGGAAATATTTAGCGTTATTCGACATCGGCAATAATAGGGGCACAGGCAAACCGTTGGTTTTAGCTAGATATATATTAAAGGGATTCTAATGTAGGCATAACCAGGGACGTCTTAAACTAGGATGGGGCCCTTGGGCACACAAGAATTTGAGGCCCTTTTTTATAGGTAATCAAATACACTATGATATAATATGTCATTAATGATATTAGAATGCTGCTGGTTTTTTGGTTACGATTTCGATAACAGTTTCTTTCGGGATTTCTGTTGAGCAAAATCTTCTATTATATGCATAGTATATGCCTTATAAATACCTTCTGATTAATGATTTGTGAAAAAAGTGTAATGTGCCCGACAAAAATGTTTTGAGAATAAACGTGTGAGAGAAATTGTCGGTCTTTCGGGGCCCCCTGAGAATGGGGCCCTGGGCACGGGCCCCGTGTGCCCTTATGGTAAAGACGGCATTGGGTATAACGACAATAGGAAGATCTTCCACCGAGCGGGTGATACTGTTCGGTAGACCGACAATCCGGATGTTGCTATTCGGAAAATACTTAATATACTTATGTAATCCAAGCTTATTTTGAAAATGTCGTAAGCGAGATTCAGGCATCTCTAAAATAGGTATCTTGTGTTCTGTTATAGCTACCTCCACACCGATAAATCATTTTATATAGGATCTGTCCTCTGCTTGTCAAATTGAAGTATATTTAATTAAAATTTGCGGACTGTGTATAGACTATTTCAACTTCTGTAATGTAGTCTATTGTTATTGCTTTAATGGGAAGACGAGCTCGTGATTTACTTGGAGTTAAGTGGTTACCGGAGCCCATGGACATCAGCGACATAAATGCCACCACCCATCCCGAGACATGAGTTTTAAAGTCTCCGTTTTTATAGGATAACTACCCCACCTTTCAAAACGAAACGCACTACTGCTTCGCGGCAGAAATAGCCCGGGTGGTGGTACCTACCCGTGCGGACTCACGTCCTACTACCAGTGAAACTTTCTGTTAATGTATGATATATGAAACAAAACCAGTAGTTTAACAAAAAAAAATTATGTATGTATTTTTAATGTGGCGTAGTGTAATGCAATATAAAAAAAAAACTGTTACTCGGAACCTACGGCTTCGACAAAAAGGACGCCTACCGACCTTCAAGTTACCTCTATTTTGCTGAGCTCATTAACGAGTATTGTTTTTCATTCTCATTAGAGTAGTAATTTATTACCGTTTCTCCTTCAAGAACCATCTGATTATGCCCTTTACAATGTCAACAGTATCCAACTGGGATGGCAGTGTACCAGATAGTCGAGCGATAATATAATTAATACAATTGATTCATTTGGATACCGTAACCTAAAATGAATTAAAACATTTTTATTTTTTTACTTATTATTATAATGTTTACATTCACTATTTATGACTATTAAATAAATATATTACTTAATTACAAAAAAAATATATTGAAGATATTCTCATATAAATAGCATATTAACAATAGAACGGAATAAATGCACGCATTAAAGATTAAATAATAATAAATAAAACCTAAAAATAGAAGAGACAGTTTCTAATAAATACAAAGGACATACATACATGAAAACGCTTATAGAATCGGACATACAATAAATTACATTCTCACAATGACATACTCAAATAAATTAACCAATAAATTAACTAGCCTAGAACCGCTACTAAATGCTAAACTCCACACATTGAATTGTGCCAAAAAGCAATAGAAGAAAAAGTTATTGTTTCTTTACAAAACATATTTAGTAATCTGAGCAAGTACTGATGCGATATTATATTTTTACAATTTTTTTTTTGCTATATGGATGGAAGAACTCACGGCCCACCTCCTGGTGTTAAGCGGTTACCGGAGCCCATAGACATCTACAACGTAAATGCCGCCACCCACTTTAATTAAGCCTACCTTCAATTAAGTTCTTGGTCTTCGAGATTGTGACAGCACTTACGCTGTTTTAGCTTTCTTCTTCAACTTGATTAGAATCTACCATTCACCTGCTCACACTATGACGTTTTTATATACTTTGTTATCTAGAATTCAAAGCCTCAATTTCCTAGCAGTCACTAGCTTGTTGATATCGTGATACGCAGCTATCATGGTGTGCGTTGGAGTGCTGGTTGAACAGCCTGGATGGAGAGTCACGCAGTCCACTCCCTCTTGTCCTCGCCTCGCTGCTCTCATGTATTTGAAGAACCTAAGGATCTCTGGGTTGTCGGAGACCGGGCGACGGAGTTCGTTCAGCTCTCTGCGGCAAATAAAACAAGGATTTGTAGAAAGAACTGTCTTTAGTCTTTACTGTTAAATGTCAAGTCTGGTGGTAGGAGGTTCTTGTGAGTCCGCGCGGGTAGGTACGAGCACCCTGCCTATTTCTGCCGTGAATCAGTAATGCGTTTCGGTTTGAAGGGTGGGGCAGCCGTTTTAACTATACTGAGACCTTAGAACTTATCTCAAAGTGGGTGGCGCATTTACGTTGTAGACGTTTATGTGCTCCAGTAACCACTTAACACCAGGTGGGCTGTAAGCTCATCCGCCCATCTAAGCAATAAAAAAAAAAGAAAAAGAAACTATAGGGGATTTTACTTGCTCGTTTTTGCATAACACCGTCCAGCCTATCGCCCATAACATAGCAATGTCAACATTACTTTTGTACGAAACAAGTCCGCCCCATACCCTAGCAGTCCCTTACTAGAAGAGAGAATACCCTTACTAAGCAATAAGGTCGACAATTGTTCTACTCATTTGCATTCTGATGTTCCAATCGGAATATAAAACATCGATTATTTACATAAATCTTTCATGGTATGGGAAAAGGGTCAGTAAGCTCGTATATCTATTAGGTAATTAGCTTATGACCTCACGGACCTCACGTACGTCACATAAGATTCAACTTTTTTTTCGATCATCTTCCAAGTTAACATAAAAGTCTTCATTGACACAACGGTTAACCCACCTAATGAGCTGTGTCTTTGCGAGTTTTTTAAGGTTCTCGTTAGCGTAAAAGTTAACTCAAATTTGTATGGCAGCGTAACGGCGCCCCTAGCGGCGAACGTAGGCAAACGTTCCGACTTTAGTTAACTTTTACGCTATCGAGAACGTTAAAAAACTCGCACTAAGCACACTGGTATTTAAATGAAGCCTCATCAGTTGTAAACCAGAACATTACCAACCTGCTCAACTGGGCTGATACCAGGTTGCTGTAGGGCGCGTATTTCGCTGGATTCGCGTACATGAGGCAAATAAGCTGTTCCCTGCAAGCTTCTAGCTTCATGTCACTCAGACTTTGCCCTCCCATTTGTGGGCTATCTGTGACTGCATTCTCTGATGGTGCTAATCCTGAAAATGAAAGATGTTTGCTTAGAGATTAATTTTCTAGTTTGCCTTCCCGTGTGCAGTTTTTATTAATTGCATAGATAGGTGGACGAGCTCACAGACCACCTGGTATTAGGGGGTATCCGAGCACATAGACATCTGCAACGTAAATGCCGCCACCCACCTTGACATATGAGTTCGAAAGTCTCAGTATATAAGGTCTCAGCTTGAGGTTAATATTGGTAAAGCTCCAATTTATAGTATGTGATTCTATAGTCATTACATTTGGCTTGTTCTGTCTTTTTGAAAGGTGGTGGAAATTGCTGTCATGTATTTGTGTTAATGGTTAATGATGACCAAATCACCTTCCATCATCACCACCACCATAACCTTCTCCAGAAATTGTATAACCAATAATATTGAGTTTGATGTGTTAGTATCAACAATTTTATCTTTTCCTCCTCCTTATCCCATGAGGTGGGGCAGCACAGCGAATTATCCTATTCCATTCTCTTCTATCAGCCATCATCTCAACACTCACTCCTCTCTCTCTCTCTCATATCGTCATTCACACACTCCATCCATGTCTTCTTCCTCCTTTACCTTCCACTACCATTTCCATACATGTACCTTCTCATGTACATCACATCTCCATACCAAGCTAACTGTCCGCTCTTTAATTTGTTAATTATCGGGGCTATTTTCGTTAAGTTAGTCAGTAGTAGCGTTAGTATCAACAACTTCCTGCATATTTCTGTGACGAAGCTTTCACATATTCCAAATTCGAATTTCAAATTCATATCTCAAGGCAGGTATCGGCATTCGCATTGTCGTACCTATTGACCCTGCTAAGTACCTAACTTAAAGTCAACTTTGAGATCATTTGGCTGATGAAACAAAAGTTCTTACCGAGCCTTGCAAAGATCCCGTCGAGCCTTGAAAGCAGCGGTGAGTAGAAAGGGTCATAGTTGCTCAGGATCATGGAGGACGCCGGTATTTTTTGGAAGATCTAAAAAAATAAGAATCATTAGATATGACGCCAGATTCCTTTGCTCAGCTAAGTATAGATATTTATCATTTTACGATCTCATTAATAATGAGCTGTCGTAGCTTTATAAGAATAAGATCATTTGAATAAAAATGTGGGTATGCATAGGAAGACAAAGGTTGCAGGCGGTCATTGACCCACGAATTTATACATTGCGGGTATTTAAAACTTTATTGCACCGATTGTTTAAGATTATTTTCCGATTCTATGTTATTTTACCTTGTAGTTATTTGCAGTGGACATCTGGTTTTTGTAGTAGCTGTTCTTGCTTGGTAGGTAGGTAACTTTGGGTCCACCTGCGCCGTATCTGAAAGAGACGATAATAATTTTGTGTGGGTAATACCGTTCTGATTATTTTTGGTGAAGAACAAAAGCGAACGTGTAGGTTGCTTAATAGAAAGCGTATTTTATTGGTTTTTAAGCTATTACATAGCTTTTATCGCGGGCTTTGAACGCGGTGACCGATTCCAGAAATTCCGTAACGAAAATAAAACCTAACACCCCCCACTCCGCCTATCGTGTAGCTCGCGTTCAACACATTCACACGTTGCGCTTGTGTAGTGTTTGTGAATAAGCGCGCGGCGTGACGTTGCACTGCATGTGCATCTAGAAAAGTCTGCCCATCTCTCTCTCGCGCGGTCTAGCTTATGAGTGTGAAGGGGACAGTTAATATTTGGCTTTTGTTAATGTTTATAAATATAGCGAGTCTTATTTTATTATTGTTTTAATATTAAATTATTATTGTCTAAATATAATTGCATAACTTGATAGAAAATGCTATGCAATAGCTTTACCGCGGCAGTCCCCGAGTGCCACACGTGTTTTTTTTTATTTAACCGGTTTAAGCACATATTGTTTTCTGATCTGATTGTATCATTTAATTCAAACCGTTCCAAGAAAAATAGATTGAGAACGAATCGTGAAACGCGAGAATTGGCATCGTCAAAGCACAACCGCACGATATGAATATCGCGAATTGGCTATGTGTTTTGTTCCAACGGAAAATTCGATTTGCGCTTTCGGCGCGTAACATTTTCTGAATATATCGCGGGAGGGTTTTGATCTTGTATTTTATTCGTTTACGCTGGTACACTAACAAGGTTAATGCCATATATACAGTCACGATATAATTTCGTGTAAATTACTGATATAAAAGACACATTTCACATGTAAAATCAAATAAGAACCAGAATGAGCTTGTTTATTTACGTCTTATGACCGCAAATGTCATAGGTTACGTATACCGTGCTAAAAACACTAATTAAAAACTTTTTAAGAAGGTCTGAAACGTGAGCAGTATACTACGCTGAACAAGGTTTTTTTTGCTTAGATAGATGGACGAGTTCACGGTCCACCTGATGTTAAGTGGTTACTGAAGCCCATAGACATCTACAACGTAAATGCCGCCACCCACCTTGAGACATGAGTTCTAAGGTCTCACAGTGCAACGGCTGCCCCACTCTTCAATCCGAAACGCATTACTGCTTTACGGCAGAAATAGGCAGGGCGGTGGTACCTACTCGTGCGGACTCTCAAGAGATCCTACCACCAGTAATTACGCAAATTATAATTTTGTGGGTTTGATTTTTATTACACGATGTTATTCCTTCACTGTGGAAGTCAATCGTGAACAAGTATATGTACCTAAATATGAATTAAGATTGTTACTAAAGGCTTATTTCTTTATCTTTATCTCAAGTATGTAAGTCAATCTCTGGTACCCATAACACAAGGGAATCTTAATTTTGGGTTGGATGACCGTGCGTGATTTATTCCCAGTAATTTATTTATTTATTATTACAACTATAAAGTTAAATTTTGAAAAACAATAAACCTTATTCCTTTAAACGAGCAATTCTTGTATATTAATAAATATGTATATAATCTGAATCTCGGAAACGGCTCCAACGATTTTCATAAAATTTAGTATACAGGGGATTTGGGGGGCGATAAATCGATCTAGCTACGATTTATTTTCAGAAAATGTTGTTTTATTCGTGTTTTCAATAATCAACTCTTCGCGACATCTATTGGCGAATAATAATACTATTTTTCTTTATTGAGGGCAACTAACCGCTTTAAAGACACAACAAGATGGCGTTATCAAAAAGAAAAAAAAAAGGAGCAAAGCTCGGTCATCATCTAGTCGTTTTTATGTTAAATCATTTGATTTAATAATGGACATAATTAATAATACTTTTACGGCTTAATGTGGCTTGTACTACTTTCTTTATTTTTTTCCGATGTTTCAAAAATACTTTAGGGTTTTCGTGGTCACGGATTAGTGATTTCAATGAGCTCTTTAATAAGCTTATTGAAGGTGGCATTAATACAATATTTTACCTTGACATGTCAATGTTTCCCGGTTCCATGTCGTTTCCTTCTGTGGCATAATCTTGGGGGTACGCATAAGTGCCAGTTGGGTTAGTCTCATATCCCATGAAGTCTTTGTTGTCGTTGTTATATGCGTTAGTGTCATCCATGTTAGCCGGGGGATAGCTAGCTTGACTGGAAGTCGCTGACAAGTGAGAGATACCTGAAAATTATCGAAACAAATTTAACATTTTAATTTTCTCTGTCATTATTTTAAATCAGTTTTTTTTTATTGCTTAGATAGGTGGACGAGCTCACAGCCCAACTAGTGTTAAGTGGTTACTGGAGCCCATAGAAATCTACGACGTAAATGCGCCACCCACCTTGAGACATTAGTTCTAAGGTCTCAGTATAGTTACAACGGCTACCCCACCCTTCAAACCGAAACGCATTACTGCTTCACGGCAGAAATAGGCAGGGTGGTGGTACCTACCCGCGCGGACTCACAAGAGGTCCTACCGCCAGTAAAATGTCTTTGACGTAAAATGGTTAGCTATCAATCTGGTGATCCTTCGTAATAAGGTGACACTCTACAAAACGTGCATACGCTCCATCATGACCCATGCAAGCTTAGTGTTCGCTCACGCGGCCCGCACTAACTTGAAACCCCTTCAAGTTATACAATCCCGTTTTTGCAGGATGGCCGTCGGGGCACCATGGTTCCCAAGGAATGTGGATTTCCATGTGACCTGGAGCTTGACTCAATCAGTAAGTATATACAGTTGGCATAAAAATAATAATAGTGATACCTATAAGCTTAAATGGGTTTTTTTAAAGATCATTTACGAATGATCAGTATAAATGTCGCTGTTTTTGTCTGTATGTATTTGTATACACTTACTTTATCTAAGCATCGGAGCGTATATATTTTATAACTATTAACATACAAACGTACACAATGGTACACGCATTTTATATTAATAGAATACAAAATAACGCCTATTTTTGACATTAGACAATAGAAGGAAACCCTCTTTGCAAAATTACGCGTAATTGGAGTGTAGCCGAAAATAGCAGGACGTGGGTAGGCGAGTAGCGTGATATAATTAGAAGGAGAGAACTCAAATATGGATGGTTAATAATATATAAGAAAAAATATAACTGGTGGTAGGACGTTTTTTTTTTTTTTTATTGCTTTCGAAAGGCAGACGAGCTTACGGCTCATCTGATGGGAAATGATAACCGTCGCCCATAGACATCCAAACTACATCAGTGACTCAGATGCGCTGCCTATCCTGGCCTGAATGGGCAGCCTTATGTATGTTACACCGGCTATCCTGTCCTTCAGATCGGAACACAGTATTACTATTTTGCGGCAGAAATAGACAGGACGGTGGTACCAATCCGGGCGGGCTTCTACACAGAACCCTACCACCAGATAAACGTTTTGTGAGTCCGCACGGGTAGGTACCACCGCCCTGCCTATTTCTGCCGTGAAGCAGTAATGCGTTTCGGTTTGAAGGGTGGGGCAGCCGTTGTAACTATACTAAGACCTTAGAACTTATATTTTAGGTGGGTGGCGCATTTACGTTGTAGATGTCTATGGGCTCCGGTAACCACTTAACACCAGGATGTGAGCTCGTCCACCCATCTAAGCAATAAATAAATAAAAATTGTCTAACTAGGCTTGTATGTTTTGCGTTGATTATTATATATACTAAAACCAATAACGGATGAATTTAAACATCTTAATTAATCAAAATTAGAATTAAAAAGAATTTGCAAATAAACTTACAATAACCTCAGTAGAAAATAAAATAAAAGTAATTATTTCTCTTGAATAAAGGAGAGCTCTCACTAACTATATTAAACACATTCCTTGGAATGCAAAGCTTTTGAACTACTTCACGTTATAACGAGCTTCGATTTATATATAAGCTTCTTAGCGAAGAGTAGCAAGTTGTGTTGTCAGTATATCTTGCAAAGGCTGTTTGAATACTGAGAGCTTTAGCGTATTTGTGAGATGATGCAGTATAACTTGAAGTCTGTAACTCCGGCTGAATATTTTAATAATATTTTTTTAAATATTTTATTGAAGCCTCTTAAAATCAAACACGTACAAGAATTCTTAACACTAGTATAATAATATACATGGCTTTTTTACAGTATAGAATAGTAATATAAGTTAGGTTTATTTATGGCTAATATCCGTATCCGGAATTCCGATTAGTATATTTAAATTCTATTTCCTTTGGCGTCATTTATAAACACGTATTGAAGACTGAACGAGATATTATCGAGACTTATATCTAATCAAGATTTTCGGGGTTGTAATGAACAAATCAAGAATTTTAACAGGTATATGACTGAGGCGTGATACTTAAGTTACTTAAATTCACTGGTGGTAGGACTTCTTGTGAGACCGAGCGGTTAGGTACCACCACCCTGCCTATTTTTGCCGTGAAGCAGTAATGCGTTTCGGTTTGAAGGGTGGGGCACCCGTTGTAACTATACTGTGACCCTAGAACTTATCTCAAGTTGGGTGGCGCATTTATGTTGTAGCTGTCTATGGGCTCCAGTAACCACTTAACACCAGGTGGGTTGCGAGCTCGTCCACCCATAGAATCAATAAAAAAAATTAGACCTGTTAAGCTGCTTGGTGAACTTCATATAATCGAATTGAAATTTCAAGTAAAGTTGAAGACATATTGTGTGTTAGTGATAATAATAATAACAATAAACCACTCGGCTCTTGAATTATTTTTTTAATAACTTAATTTTTATTTTTGTCCTCATTATTTTTGTGTGCGCTGCAAAATTTCTGGGTTATCCTCAGTTAGTATCGGGAATACAATATAA
This sequence comes from Bombyx mandarina, assembly GCF_003987935.1. The sequence continues at coordinate 5,093,056 of NW_021011483.1, forward strand.
TAAAAAGTTAGTTAATAGGTTTTTTTACTTCTGACAGGGCGTCATACAAGTCCGCTTATGTTGGTGTCTGTAACTTGCCTATATCTGCCACGAAGAACTTACATTACTTATTTACACCTCGTGGCTCAAGATAGATAACGACATTCACATAGTGGTAAAACATGGTGCTGTGGATTCTGATAGTACCTTAACAGCAGATGAGTATAGTTACCACGGCTGCCCCACCCTTCAAGCCGAAACGCATTACTGCTTCACGGTAGAAATAGGCAGGGTGGTGGTACCTACCTGCGCGGACTCACAAGAGGTCCTACCACCAGTGAACTATACTTGAGATCTTAGAACTTATATCTCAAGGTGTGTGGTGCATTTACGTTCTGGATGTCTATGGGCTCCAGTAACTACTTGACACCAGGTGGGCTGTGAGCTCGTCCAGCAATCTAAGCTATAAAAAAATAAAAAAGATGACTCGTAGGCCATACACCAGTCCACGGAAAAAAAGCTTGCGAAGTGCGACTGAATTGAATCTCACCTTTTCCTAATATCTTCCCGAAGCTACCGAGTATACTTGGCAGGAACATCGCGAACAGAATCGTCTTTATCAACACCTGCCCTCCGATCAGCAGCGGCAGGAAAAACTTGTTTAAACCGAAGGCTGAAATCATGGTAACCGTTATTAGTTTCAATATGATGGTAGGGTTTTTGCAAAAATGGATCGGCATGGGTTGGTATTAGAGTTTAGATTGCAAAACCGGTTTTCTTAGTATTTTTTAGCAGAGCATACTGCTCCATGGACATTACGAAATATGAAGTTAAATGGTTGTCGTAAGTCAGAAGAAGAAGAAGAAGAGTTTAAGACCTTGGAGAGATAGTTAGTTTTAAAACAAAGCTAAACACATTAAGCGTGGTCAAGTTACTTGCTTCGGCTACTTGTATCTTTAGATTGTAATTCGAGCAGGATATCTTTGGATATTATTAGACGTGTTCTACTTTGTTTATCCCACTTCCATCCACGTTAAATTTATAAATTTCGAAAAATGGTATAAGAACATGGCTGGGATAACGTCGGGTATATCTGCTTTGATGAGTAAGTCGTGTGTCCGCTGACTGATTGATATGTCAATGGGCTTATAAATCAATTGGTAGTTTATAGATTAGAGAGTACCAGAAGCAACCCTTCATAATAAGGAAATGTAACTTGTTTTATTTAATCATAAATTTGTGGTGGATCCCTGAAGCACGTATAGCTTATCGCTATTGATAAATAAAACATTTGCAAATTTCGCTTTCATTCATTATCTGCATCTTCATCTTTCTCGAATCTAAAGGATTCAATTTAGATTTTCTTAATAAGTCCGTTAATCTGTTTCAGACAGATATAAAACAATTTTAACAATGAGCCTGAAGTGCCTAAGAACTAATTTGTTAAGCCGATTTCGTCTTTTTGACGTTGTAGCCAAGATTAAAGCCACAAAAGAAAATTTATGATTTTTATACGACAAATAATAACAGTAAAACATATTATTATACTTACATCTGAAGCCCATAAACTTAGCGGCTTTTGGTAAGCTTATCGAAAGCACGTGCGTATCTATAAAGCTCTTGATCTTTTGATAAAGTCTGTATTCGTAAGTATATTTACTGAATAAGCCTCTCGCTTCTTCGATATCATTATTTTCTTTTCTCTCTTTGTCTACTACTTTAGTATCGTTTTTAATTTTGATTTCAACTCCATCAATTATTTTGATTCGTTCATAATTTAATACGTTATCTACTAAATGCTCTACGTATCCCATAGTTTTATTTAAAAGGGCCTCTTTCTCTGTTACATTTTCTAAACTTCTGATAAAATCTTGTAAAGTACTAGGCGCTTTATCACTGACTAAAACATTAATATTACTAGATTCAGTACTATGGCAATCGCTTTTATTTATATCTACAGTATTATTTTTGGTTTCTTCATCTATACTTAAATCTTGACAGTTAAAACGAGCAGCAAAAAGTAGTATGTACATTAAAATTAAAGTGTGATTCTCGATCGGCCATTGTGCTTTTCTATAACCGGTCCAGCGTGATGTTTGTTTCTTTAGGTCCATTTTTGTGTGGCCTTTCTAAACTCATCACCGTGCACTTATATCGGGCTCTTCAATAGATGGTTTTCTGCGTCAATTAATGAGAATTCTGTAACAAAAAAGATCGTTATTAGAAAATGAGCGGAATTATATTCACATTATTGTTTTCGTGCGTCTAGTGAATGGTTGGCCTCGTTCACAGACGAAAGTGGCTAAATAGATTGATCTGTACGTATCTTAACCGTGATTATAACTGATAAGTGGTCATTTGCTGAATTCTGCTGGTATATGTCTTGATCGTCACATATCCCTCTTTTTTCTACCTATTCTTTGGTAGCCTAAGGGGCTATTTCAGCCCGCTATTTCAGCCGGCTATTTCAGCTACACTATGACTGGTAGATGATCTCCCATCCAATCCACTATATGCAGCATTTCAATAAGAAAAGACGCGTATATTAGCTCACCACGAGCCTAGTGTTTATCGATCAGCAAGGCGTATCTTCAATAAAGACCAGTTATTATCCCAGCTTTCAAAATGTTCGGCATCCGTTGCCATTGTGACATATTCAATCATCAGACGACGGCTGCCAAATACGAACCTACCAAAAAAATACTTGTATTTGGTGTAAAATCGACTAATTTTGAAAACTGTCCGCTTTTATCCTGTATATTGTATTGTGTATTGTATATTGTATGTAATTATACAAAACTAGCTGACCCGGCAAACTTCGTAGTGCCTCAATCGATAAATAAAAGACCTAAACTTTTGTATAAAATAAACTTAAAACAAACAAAAGGAATCCGCCCGACGGGGGACACTCAAAGGAAAAACACAAAATTGTTATTTTTAAGCATTTTCATATTTATTTACCTTTTAAACCTTCTCTGGACTTTCACAAATAATTCAAGACCAAAATTAGCTAAATCGGTCCAGCCGTTCTCGAGTTTTAGCGAGACTTATGAACAGCAATTCATTTTTATATACATAGATTATACTTTAAAGGCCTGCGTGTAACATATCCGCCGTATACAAAATAACAATGGGAGCTATTTATTTACACTAACTTCCCCATTGCCGGCTCGAGCAAAGCATTCAATTTCTTTAGTCACCGGTAGGCACAAAAGAATTTCCGATCTGAATGCTTTTATCAGCTCTCATTGGTAGATCCGGGCCCAAATCACGTTTATCGGTTTCTCTTGAACGCTATAATTAGAAGAGGATGAATGAGTCACTAATGCCATTCACTGACTGCGGATATGATCACTTGAGAAAATACTTCATGTTCAATGCATTTGACTATAACAGATACCATCTTAACCCAGAGATATTCATGATATCGCTGGACAACGAGAGCGATCTCATTTGGTCTTTGGATTAATAACCAGTCACCATAAAACTGGCCATGAATGCCACACATACAGGATTGAAATAAAATATGTATTTTTTTAAATAGAGTGCTCTTATAAATAAGTCTTAATAAATAACTAATAGAACAGTCTTAATGGGGGTTTAACAAAATGATAAAAATACATTAGGCTTCATAAAAATGCTTGATGCATAAGTAATGCGTTTCGCTGTGAAGAGCGTGGCAGACTTTTCTACTGTAAAATTGAGACCTAGAACTCGTATCAATACAGGTGTCGGAGCTCATGTTGTTGATGTCTATGGGCTCCGGTAACTACTTAACATTAGGTAGGTCGGGAGCTCACCCACCCAATTTAAGAACAAATAAATAAAATAGGTTCTCATTATTTAATCGTTACCGTGTTTGCCGTAACCAGATTCGATTAAGGGTAGATTCTCATCTAAGACTACAGGGCTAAAGGCTCACTAAATGGGATAATAGTTATCTTGATATTGATAAACAAGGTACTACAAAGTAAGGGATAAATGTTTTTCAAAGGACACGTTTAGGGCACCAACGAACTTCAGCAGACAGTTGAAGATGCAGAAATATAATTAGGAAGGTCCTAATTTTACTGGTGGTAAAACACTGGTGGTAGGACCTCTTGTGAGTCCGCGCGTGTAGGTACCACCACCCCGCCTATTTCTGCCGTGAAGCAGTAATGCGTTTCGGTTTGAAGGGCGGGGCAGCCGTTGTAACTAAACTGAGATCTTATATCTCAAGTTGGGTGGCGCATTTACGTTGTAGATGTCCATGGGCTTCAGTAACCACTTAACACCAGGTGGGCTGTGAGTTCGTCCACCCAATTAAGCAATAAAAAAAAAATTCATTATAATCTATCTAAATTTCGCCCTAAGTTTCTATGTTTTTTTTTTTTTTTTTTTTTTATTGCTTAGATGGATGGACGAGCTTACAGCCCACCTGATTTTAAGTGGTTACTGGAGCCCATAGACATCTACAACGTAGACGCGCCACCCACCTTATGTCTTCGTAATCAAATACCAAACCGTGACAACCAATCTTGCCGTTTGCCAAATTGACTCTTTTGGCTCAATTCTCAAAGCCACATAAATCTGAAGCCACATATTTAAGGCTAAACTCAAAGGCGGTTGGAAGCAAATTTTCCTTCATAAAATCACTTGTAACTTAAACAATGTAAAAATATCGAGCCAAAGCGAAAGGAGAGTGTCATTGAAAAATGAATTGGTTCATCGACCTCAGACGTCGGCGGTGCTTCATTTCATAAATATTATATCGCGACGGGAATTGTGTGCTAACGTGAAATGATTCGAGACGATAAAAACGTGCACGTGTTCTTTTAAAGTTCATTATTTTCTTTGAAAAAAAAAGACGTGTGGCACTTTATCAACTTATGCAATTACAATCAGACAATAATAATTTAATATTAAAACAATAATAAAAATAAGACCTCGCTATATTTATAAACATTAACAAAAGCAAAACCTTAACTGTCCCCTTCACACTCATAAGCTAGACCGCGTGAGAGAGAGATGGGCAGACTTTTCATGATGCTTATGTAGTACGACGTCACGCCGCGCGCTTATTCACAAACACTACACCAGCGCAACATGTGAATGTGTTGAACGCGAGCTACATAGTGGGGGTGTCAGGTTATTTTCGTTCGGACTGGGTGGGCCGCGACCGCGGATGCCTCACCTTCCGGCTGACGCAGATGTTGACCGGCCATGGGTGTTTTGGCCGGTACCTCTTTAAGATAGCCGGAAGGGAACCGACGGCGCAGTGCCACCACTGCGCGGACCGCGACGAGGAAGACACAGCGGAACATACATTGGCGCGTTGCTCTGGATTCGACGAGCAACGCGCCGCCCTCGTCGCGGTCATAGGAGAGGACCTCTCGCTGCCGCGCGTCGTGGCTACGATGCTCGGCAGCGACGCGTCCTGGAAGGCGATGCTCGACTTCTGCGAGTCCACCATCTCGCAGAAGGAGGCGGCGGAGCGAGAGAGGGAGAGCTCTTCCCTTTCCGCACCGATCCGTCGCCGTCGAGCCGGGGGCCGGAGGCGGGAATACGCCCGTACGTCCCGGCCCCTGTAGGTGGCGGCCTCCCCCCGGTGAAGGTCAAGGGGCGACCTGAGGGGGTGAGGCCGCGCGGCGCGCTACCAGCACTCTAGCGCGCTGCCGTGGAGTGAATAGAGCGACCGGTCGACGGTGTATCGCGTCCCGACCCGGCAGGCTGGTTCTGGTCCAGCGGGGTATTCCGGGACACCAGCGGCACCGTCTGGGCGGCCCGACGGGCTGCCGTACCGAGACGGCCGACGTTTCAGAGCCTTCGATTCGCCTCGAAGGCTCCGTCGGCTGGGCGTCCTTGGGGTGAGCCGCGCCGTCTGGTTGTAGTGTTGACCGCGGTAGCCCCCCTACCTCATCCGGGTTCTGACCTCGGAGGGGATCGGACGTCGGGTGTAAGAGTGCAGGGGAGTTGTTTAGTGGGTGGGTCCTAAAATTCTTGGGCCCGCGGTCTGCTCACAACACCATGCAGATCGTTGAGTCTCACATACCCCGCGCGCCCCTTTTGCGCGGGGACCTCGTAGGAGGTTCGGCCCTCTACGCGAAAAAAAAAAAAAGGTTATTTTCGTTACGGAATTTCTTGATTCAGTCGCCGCGCTCAAGGCTCGCGATAGAAGGAAGCTATACAATAACTAAAAAAAACAAGCTAATGTTGGCGGATTTGTTTTAGCGAAGCTAAATATTTTATCAACGAGATTACGTTATTCGTCACTCATTTTCAGTAATGCGGTGTGCTTATTGCAAGTTTTTACACTTCTCGATCGCGTAAAATTTAACTCAAATTTTTATGGAGTTTGAAGAGCTTCCCTTCATTTGCCGCTAGGGGCGCTGTTCCAACTCCATACAAATTTGAGAGGAATAAAGAGTGGTTAGAAACTCGCACTAAGCATGCTGGTGGTTGGGCGTATGATAACATCGCATATTTAGGTGCCACCATATCGCCTATTTCTGACGTGAAGCATTAAGGCATATCGGTTTGAAGGGTGGGCGTTGTACTGTAAAATTGAGACTTAAAACCCATTTCTTAAGGTGGATGGATATTCGTGGTCTGTAAGCTAGTCTACCAAACTAAGCAATAAAAAAATCTCAGTAGGCAATGATTAAAAGAAATAAGGTGCAATTTTAATTTTTGTTTTTTTAATAACAACCAATTATTTAAGTATATAACTTAAATTTTTTTTAAATATTCCCTGTGGTTATTTTCAAATAATTCTAAATATCATTGCTTTTCAAGTTGTTGATATCACTAGTGATATAAAGAATATAGAGCCGTTTCCTCAAATTTTTAAACAAATAAAGGTTTATATCATGGTACTCCTTTCATTCTTCTATCAAAGTCAGGCATTAATTTAATATATAATTTCTACGATCTAAGTACAGTATCTCTGTAAAAACATATCAAGTTATTAAACACCGTATTCATAAATAAGTCTTAAACTTGTTCAAGTCTTAACCACCTTTATGCTTTCACTTGAAATTAGAAAAAATGTTTTGTCAATAAATCAGCAAGATCATAAGCATTACTGAAATTTGAGTCATAGTTACACAGACTATATAAAATAAAACGTTAAAGCTTAAAGTATCTGTTTGAATAAAACTAATGATGACGTCATTTGAAGACAAGGATAGGTTTCTATCGTTGTTGCTTTCTCCGAAAAATGTTTGATTGACAAAAGCTATTAAAGTTTTCTGGAAGCAGCTAGCCTATTCCTAGAAGCGGTTTTCCAATCAAGGAAAAGAAATATGGATAGTCCCTATTGAATTAAGTCTGTTCCCATTCTTCCATTTTGGACGCATGACCCCTTCCCGGTCCAGATAGGATAAAATTGCTTAACCTTGAGCCCTTACGATGTGCCCTAATGCCGCCATCCACGAGCTACTTTTACAAACGATCGACCCTCAATGTAAGTCTGGTTTCTGCCATACGTATGTCGGGGATTCCCCTAGCCATTGAGGACATGATTAAAGTCTCATCATCGTACCTATTTCTGCCGCGCAACAATGCGTTCCGTTTTAAAGGTTAAGACAGCCGCCATAGATTTTTATGAACACCGGTAAAGTCTAACTAGCTAGGATGGTAAGCTATAAATAAATTTGAGGATCGACAACCCTAAACTAGACGTCATCAGCAGATAAATTCAACGGAACAACATTTAAAGCTCGAAGCAAAATTTACGTCACTCTAATACAAATGATTTCCTCGAATTCCCATTTTCCATTAGCCCTAAACGCTGCGATACAGATAAGCCGAACCGATAATCTATGCTCAGATTTAATCTGTACTTGTGCACAACATGTACCCGACCAACAAAGTTATCGAGCTCTTAAGGGTTCCAGATAGCGAGACGTTTCCGTTTGCAAACTCTAAATAGTCGAGTTAACTGCGTAACAGAGGAACGTAGTAAGGGACAAAAAATCAGCGGCTATTTTTAGGTCATCACAGATTTTTTATATTTTTTTTATATTACTTAGATGGGTGGACGAGCTCACAGCCCACCTGGTTGTTAAGTGGTTACTGGAGCCCATAGACATCTACAACGCAAATGCGCCACCCACCTTGAGATATAAGTTCTAAGGTCTCAGTAAAGTGACAACGGCTGCTCCACCCTTCAAATCGAAACGCATTACTGCTTCACGGCAGAAATAGGCAGGGTGGTGGTACCTACCCGCGCGGGTTCACAAGAGGTCCTACCACCAGTCCTACTACCAGTAATTACGAAAGTTATAATTTTGTGGGTTTGATTTTTATTACACGATGTTATTCCTTCACCGTGGAAGTCAATTGTGAACATTTGTTGAGTACGCATTTCATTAGAAGAATTGGTACCCGCCCGGAATTCGAGCACCGGTGCATCGCTCAACACAAACGCACCGGTCAATTCAATAAAATAAAACATATTTCAGAAAGCCAAATGGTACTTAACTGTTTTGCCTTTGGCCACTTATCAACATGTTTGCGCGGAAGTGGGCCAAATCCATAGCACATTACGATTCTTATAAAAAATCAATGATACTTTTAGAGCATTTACCAGGTTTCGATACGGGACGGTCGCCGTTTGTCTGTTCATTAACTGTTCCATAATTTTCTTTTGAACTTTGTTAGACGACAAAACGACTTACGTCTTCACGTATTTAGACTTGTAAGGAGAAAATTAATTGATGTTAATTTGTTTGATGTATATATGAAAACTTTTATAAATTGTTTTTGACAAGAAGACATTGGCTGTTCTGTTAGTTACTTGATTAATTATAAGATTGAGACTCTTTGGCGGGAACGCGAGGAGTGGAGTTGTGTGAATTGTTTTATTTTGTCTATTTAGTGTTTCTTCAGATTTAAATATATAATAACGGTGGTTTATTAACTGTTTAGAACCTATGAAAGTGCACAAATGTGGGAAAATAAAACAAAACTGCTAGACGTAACTTCTCGGGATCCTCCAAAAAGTCTACTGAAAAAGTTTTATGTTTTAAATGACCACCATTTTATTGAGATTATATTTCATCCCATATCATCTCATCTCATTTCATTTCATTTCATTTCACTTCATTTTATCATTTTTCAGATATATAAAAGAGTAAGCTGTATGGTGTGAAACCTTTGCCTTTCCAGTTGGAAAAATAAAACTACTACACTATTATAAGATTCATTAAGACAAAATAAAGACATTGAGTCTATTGTCTTGATTGAATGTTCCAAATTTGAATTAAAAATGTTATATGATCAACTATTTTAGAGGCCTCTAAAACCGTTTAATTAAAAAAACTTAATCACGAAATTGAGCTTTTTCAAATAATGACTGATCCTAATAAAAGTTCGGGAGCTTAATAAAAGTTTAAGCGGACGTCGGCCCGACAGGTCTTGGCGCCGCCGGGCTGTTAACTCGGTCTTCTGATAATCTTTGTTGTTTGGCAAAATAGTACAAGGAAATTTACAGTAATTAAGGCCTTTAAGAGATCAACTTCTCAATAAATTACTGTTAATTACTTTAGAGAGAAACAGTCAATGGCGTACATTACAAAAAATATTATTGAACCGATGTTAAAATAGACGAAAACTGAATGTTTTGTGAAGCCGCAATGTAAGATGAAGGCAGGAAGGAAGAGAAGGAAGGTAGGCGATTCACACACTACTCCAAGACGGACTTGCACGGAACAGTGTGTGAAGCGCCGTAGGTAGGTAGGACGGCTGATGCATCGGCATTTATCCTCTGGTATTTATTTAATTGTACTACTGTGTTGGTAGGCAGCGGCTTGGCTCTGCCCCTGGCATTGCTGACGTCCATGAGCGACGGTGACCACTTACCATCAGGTGGGCCGTATGATCGTCTGCCTACAAAGGCAATAAAAAAAAAAAACATTGCTTATAATACAGAATAAATTGGTAAAATGTGATTTTATTATGTTTTCTCATAAGGAGATATTAAGTCTAATGTATTGATAAATAGGCACCGATTAAAATTTGTATGTACCCATAATGATACAAAAGAATACGTTAAGAAATGCTTACAAAGCCGCGGCGTTAGTATACTCGCATTTCCAAAAGTAACTTGGATCACTGCTTATAAACATGACTTTTAATCAAAAGTTGAGAGAGTATGTACCGCCACTCTTGAGGTACCCTTGAGGTATGTAGTCTAAGTCTTAGTTTTATGGTCCAACAGAAAAAGTACAATACTTCGCCACAGAAAAAGTACAATAAACATAATATACAGCTCTGAATAAATTTTCTGTAACAGCTAATTCTGATAAATTTGTCTCTCGTCTATACATTAAGTCAACATTAAGTTGAACGTGGAATTAACATCAAACACGTCATCTGTTATTAATCATAGTGATTAATTAACCTCTTTACAGGAACTCGACTGGTGCCAAGGATTTTGTGCCAAATTATCGTCCTATATTATCATGTTGCCAAAATTTCTGGTCATACTTAAAGCTTAATAGCTTATTCGTATTAGCGATTTAAAGATAAACATACTTATTGCTTGTAGAATAGAAGGAAAACCGACTAATCATCATCATCATCAGCCTTTATCTGCCCACTGCTGGACATAGGCCTTCCCCAATGCCTTCCACAAAATGCGGTCGTCCGCCTTCCGCATCCAACGCCTAATGAGGTAATGATAATAATACGCCTCCCAAAACGAAAACGCGGCATAATCCTTAAAAACTATTCAGCCTTAGTCCCATAGTAATATATCCATAACACGACGCACCATTAAAACCATAATTTATCGGGATACGCGACGTGTCACCAACAACTTGTAACATGGTAAACATGTTTATTTTACGGAGAAAGTTTGGGCAGAACTACCGACATATTTTACCGTTAACTTGGCGATCCAGTGAAACTTAGCTTCGCTTTCATTTATTAAAATTGTTAATGTTACATGTCATACTCGTGCCCAAGCTAAGAATTATCTCTTGGGGTATGGAGCTCCGAAACATTGAGGAGACTTAGACCTTTTGTTACAATATTGGTGGTAGTTAGTATTTACGTCTGGAATTTTAATGGGAATTACCGGTCTATGCACGTCCACTGTGGGACTATAGGCTTTCCCCAAGGTTCGCCACAACAAGTTCCCGCGACTTTTAGCAGGTCTAGGGGCTAGGATAATTATAATAAATAATGCTCTCAGGAATAACAGTCAAAAAAAGGTTCTCTTAAAACTTAGAATTACTATTCAATTACGTCATATTTCATATAATTCACTTTAATCTAACAAGTGAAGCTATTTCGTGTTAATATCAATGCATGAAGTGTACAATAGTTTTTATTGTTATTGTATTAAAAAGCAAAAATGTCATCTGTGATTTGTTGTGTGTGGAAATGAAGGTTTGCCGAATTCCATGAGCCATGTTTATCGGCTTTTTCGCGTTTGAAGGCAGCCAAGGGTATTACTAGTTATTCATAGACATTGGAAATACCAAAGGCATATCCAAGCCGCTGTATATCGCTGAAGAGTTTTTTTAAGCCTCATTTGAGGAAAGAAACATCTTTCGAGTTAAGTAAGGAAAACGTCTGCTTTGAAAACAGATTTTCATTACGCCTCAATTACGACACTCAAGATAAAAAATTTGCGTTCGAAATTATTGGATACGTTAGTTTTTATTCTAATGTAATCTTATCACCCAAAATACTAGAATTTGCGTATGTGGCAGATGAAACAAATATACGAGAGAGGTACCACGCTCCAGTCCCAAGAAATCGATGCCTCCAATGAACACTTCTCTAACTAAAAATTTTGAAATTTTCGTTTTTCACGCAAATCGCTTCACTATTTTAAAAGTACCTATTACAAATTCATTATTAATGAGGTTTGATGCAAGAGTAAATCAGCTAGTTACACAAGAAAAAATCATAAAATCTTTATTATTGCAGATATATTTATCAACTTTTTTCGTTTAAACTCTCCTCCTGTTAACCTACGAATTTGGAGATAGAGTAGTGTTCATTGGAGGCATCGATTAATGATCTAGGACATTCGCGACGTACGCTCACCGGCTTAAATGCATTATGGTTACTAATTCCTTAAAGACCGAATAATGTTTTAAGACAATGCTGATCTGTAAAGTTCCGTCGTTACTTCAAACGTCCTCAGTTATTGCGGATGCTTAACCCGTGCCTAATTGATGTTTGAAACTGGTAATTGGGATTGTCTTAAATATTAAAGTGTTTAAGGCCAAAGGGTCCGAATGACCCTACTGCTGTTAAAGCTCCATCCTGCTATTAAACTGAGGCTGTGTATAAAACCCTGGTCTTCTCGATCTGCTCCTTATTTCCTGTCATTCTTTCCTTGTTTTTTTTTTTTCCTTTTTTTATACCAGATGTTGGGACAGCGGTGTCAAATCATCAAATGACATTCAGAAAAAGAGAAGGATCAACGAGTTCATGATCTTGTTGTTAGTGAAGTCCATGGACATCGCCCAAATTACGTCATAGTTTTGATTGTATTGCATTACTTTTCTAGTCGTACTCTTCAAATGTAAGGACTGTTTTGTGTTTTGTACTAATAAGGTATGTTGAAAATCCGCACTGGTTACTACCTTAATTACATTTCTTAGGTCTAGAACTATAAAATACCATACTATACTATTATGTATATAATATAGTATATAAAAAAAGGTTTAGTCTTACTTTTGCTGGCTTTGATCAGATACGCTGCCCAGTATTAAAAACGAAGATCCATCTAAATGGTGCGCTATCAAAGGATACTTCATTACGGTTTACTGTGGTTACTCAACACTAGGCGGATCGTGAAATAGTCTACCTAACGACACTGCTTTTAAAATATCTTTAAAGCCTTCAATAAAAAGGCAGACTGTTTAAATGAAGCACGAAAAGGGTTATAATAAAGCCCGGTCGGAAGGGTCTTAATATTCCCTTGAAATAATCTCCCTCTTTGTTTAATTAAGTTTCACATGGTATACAATTTGTGGATGATATCCTTTCAATGCAGAAATCCTTAGTCAAATATTATATTAAGTTACTAAGTTACTCATAATCTCTGTCATATCCTGCCAACAATTTTTATTTACAATAAGTTTTGGTGTTAATACTAAGACAGTATTTTTTTCGATTCCCATAATTGTATAATAGCACTGAAAATTTGGATCTTCAATTATACTTTCAAAGCCTTATGACAGGGAGCGCTATCGAAGAATCTATATATTAATACGTGAAGGAAAAACTCTGTATCCCTTTTTACGAAAATTGCGCGGACGGAGGAGTATGAAATTTCTCACACTTATAGAGAATATAGAGAAGGAGTGCAGAATGTTATTATTTTTTTTTAATTATGCCTAATAAATACATTAAATCCATTAAAATAAACATTACACACACTACCATGTATTTGACGCAACACGCATGCATACTATTTAATTTTATTTATTGTCAAACTTTTGTTCTTGACGTCTGTGGTCAAATTGAGATTAGATTAAATATTGTTTGTCTTTATTAATACTAGAGGTCCCGCAGTAGTCGAAATTCGACTATGATTAATTGAAATTGTAAGTTTGTACACTATTATGATTGGATTTTATACTTCTATAATTACAAATTTCGCCAAGGCTACACTATTAAAAATATTAATTAAGACAAACAATATTTAATCCATTCTCAGTTTGACCACAGACGTCAGCAACAAAAGTTTGACAATAAATAGTATGCATGCGTGTGTGCGTCAAATACATGGTATGTAGTGTGTGTAATGTTTTCTTTATTGATTTAATGTATCTTTTGTACATTATTTTAAAAAAATATTATCATTGTGCACTTCTTCTCTGTATTCTCTATAAGTGTGGAAAATTTCATAATCCTCCGTTCGCGCAATTTTCGTAAAAAGGGGTACAAAGTTTTTGCTTCACGTATTAATATATAGATTTTTCTATAGTGGCGAATTTGTGATTATAGTAGTATAATAAATAGTCTTTTGAATAATAATCATAATACACAAACTTATAATTTCAATTAATTATAGTCGAATTTCGACTACCCGAGGCACCGCTAGTCATTAATAAAAGTGTGTTAAGTATACCATGAACTTGCATTATATTGACCTGCGTATCAATAAGACATACCAGTCGTACGAATGTGAAAGCGAACGCGGATAAGTGAGTCATTTATATATGCGTATCGGAGGTTTCACCGTTTGACGTAAGTTACAAGGTCTGAGCGATTTGACATACTTTTCCAAATTATTGGTTATTTTATGATTTGTTCTGGCCAGTTATAAGGTTTAAAGCAATTACGATCTTGTGCTCCTTAAATTATGAGTTACTGCCGATGTGGAATTATCGTGGGCGTGGAATATATCATATAGTTTACGTCTTTTTGAAGTTATTTCTTCTTTAGGCGCGTTATGAAAAATTGATGAGAGTGAAATTTTACGATGCGCGCGCACCGTGACATAATTAACAGAATGAAGTCGCCCACTAAATCGCTCATTACAATACGACCGACGTAATTTGGCGAGTCTGAATATAGCCGCAGGTGAACTTTCCGAACCGTACCGAGAATTACCGAATTTATACGATATCAAGAAAAAGTATGTCCAATATGCGTGTTTGAGGATGTTGTTTAATCGATTTTTTTTCGAATTGATTAAAATTTAAATAAAAAAATAAAAAAAAAGTATAACTTCTTACGGGCGTACATAAGTACACGTACCCTTTTTTCGTCTCGTTTCGATTTTATAACTTGGGCCCGATACAAACATGCTCGGAGTGGGCGAAAGTAGCCGATTGTGGGTCGCTTAACATCCTCAACTTTATATTGTCTAAATTACATTCATTAGTTACTTGTTTCGTAATAAATAAACTATAATGTGCTAGGGTTGCCATGTACCATCCGGCTATTGAATGTGCTCCTCACCACGGTGTTTCCCGAGCGCTTATGAAATGTATTTCTTTAAAAGAGGCTTGTGGTGAGTATTAAGCGGCAGGCAGCGGCTTGGCTCTGCCTCTGGCATTGCTGAAGTCCATGGGCGACGGTAACCACTCACCGTCAGGTGGGCCGTAAGCTCGTCTGCCTACAAGGGCAATAAAAAAAGGCTTTGGCAGTATTATGAGTCATTGATGACGCCACCGTTTCTTCTCAACTTTCTTGCATATGAGTCGACTATTATCAAAGCCGGCAATGTGACTTTTGGACAATTATTGGTAAATCAGAAAAACGAATTATTGACTTTGTATTCCATTGGCAGTCACAAAACTCTTCTGAACGACATCTTAGATAAATAACAGGTTAAGTATTAACCTTTATTTAATGCAGGTTTTGAACCGTATTCTTTGAAGGAGACGATTATATTCAAATCAATCTGTATTGACATATCAATAACATTTTTTTGTTCAAATGCACAGATTGCCACCTTTGATAATAGACGACTCATATACGGATGTATTCGAACTTTTGCCGACTCTAAGCCCAGAATAAAGGACTGGCTCAAAATAAGCGGAAAAAATTATTCATTCACACAGCTATACACAAACGTCATTTAAATTCTTGGCTAAATTGCTATATTTAAAATGCAAATAGTTTTTATGTTCGCATTTTTTAGGAGATAGTAGAGCACGTTCGTACCTTTCTTTACCTAAAATATTTTTTTAATTATTGTCAGTTCTATCGACTATAAAATTACTAATGTGATAAAAATATTACCTGTTTCCCTGCTCTTTGTCTATTTCTGAAGTTGTCATGTGTTCTGGCTTAAAACGAAGGGGTGGGATATCAGTTATACTCTATAATTGAGATATAACGCTTCAAGATGGATAATGACATTGAAATTGCAATGTTCGGTTGGATTCTCGTAACCATTAAACACCAGGCGGGTTGTGCGCTCGTTCAGTTGTTTCTGTTCTCCTGCGTTTAATCCTCAATGTTTAGTAGTCTAAGCAATTTAAATACATATATAGAAATATGCGTAATTAGTGGCTGGTGATATAACGTTGAAGTCATCGTGGCCTAAATGATAAGACGTCCGGTGCATTCGTGTTAAGCGATGCACCGCTGTTCAAATCCCAGGCGGGTAAAAATTTTTCTAATGAAATACGTCCTCAACAAATGTTCACGATTGACTTCCACGGTGAAGGAATAACATCGTGTAATAAAAATCAAACCCGCAATATTATAATTTGCGTAATTACTGGTGGTACGACCTCTTGCGAGTCCACGCTGGTAGGTACCACCACCCTGCCTATTTCGCCGTGAAGCAGTAATGCGTTTCGATTTAAAGGGTGGGGCAGCCATTGTAACGATACTGAGACCTTAGAACTCATATCTCAAGGTGGGTGGCGGCATTTACGTTGTAGATGTCTATGGGCTCTAGTAACCACTTAACACCAGGAGGGTTGTGAGCTCGTCCACCCATCTAAGCAATAATAAAAAATATTATTAGTAAATCTCTTATTCTCTTTTAACTTGCGCCAAACGCAAATAAATATTTAAATAATGTATTGTTGCTTTTTGAGACCTTAGCGATTACTTGGGACTTTCTTTTAGTGTATATTTTCTATTTGTGAAACAGTCGGCTACCGTCTCACACAGTGAGCCCACCTATAAAAGGGTCGTAACAAATTCCCTTAGAAGTCTGGGGATTTACGTAATTGAATAAGACTGTTATCATTTTAGGGTTTTATTTTTAGTAAGGAATATCGGTAAGATTGTCTTGTTAATAGTATTCAACTTTTTTTTATGTAATGCAATCAAGTTTGCGGCACATCTAATGTAAAGCGGTTATTGTCGTACATGGACAAAGTCCAAATTAAGGGGGCAAAGACCAGCCGCATTTGAATGATATATTAGTGTTCTCAGAGTCAGGTTTTCCGTCACAAAAAGGATACCTCTAAGCTCACTGGTACGCAGGGGTTCTAGACAGTAAAGGGCTACTAGTCATGTGCTTTAAAAAGAAGATGATGGGTTCAACTCAACGAAAATCAACGCAATAAGACAATTATATAATACAATTGAATGATCCATCTTGTATAATACGGTTTTTTTCCTACCTATGCTGATAGCCTTGAGAGGCTATTTCAGCTTTGCCCTAACATGTAGGTGAGCTCACGGGGCTCAAACCAGAGTGTTGCTAACACTGGCTCTAGCAAGAGCAGTGCTTCGCAGAATCTACCACCGGATCGGAAACGCGACCCACTGAGAAGTTTCGGCGAGAAACTCGGCGGGCTGTGTCTGTGGGTTAATTCGCTCGTCGAGCTCTTCGTCGCAAGCGACGGGTTTGGCGAGGAGTAATAGTTACGGTGGGCAGCAGATCTGAATATAGAAACGACAAGGTACGAAGCCTTCTAAGCATCGCTTACGACTACTTCAGGAATGGAGGTTTTTTTTTTATTTCTTAGTTGGGTTGACGAGCTCACAGCCCACCTAGTGTTAAGTGGTTACTGGAGCCCAAAGACATTTATAACGCAAATGCGCCACCCATCTTGAGATATAAGTTCTAAGGTCTTAGTATAGTTACAACGGCTGCCACACCCTTCAAACCGTAACGCGTCTGCCTTGGTCACGGGGCTCCCAGTCGCTGACTCATAAAGCTACGAACAAAACAGAGTGAAAGTTGAGTATAACGTCCTTAGAAAGTGAAATATTCGATTGCATAATATCCTATAAATTGGGTAAGCAGATCGCGTTGGAGGACAACGCGTCGCATTCAAAGCTGTTCAAAGAAATACACAGACAAAATGTTCACTGTTCATTCGTAGACGTTAGGAGTTCGCTCTGCGATACTAGCTCAGCACTTTCAACCATTACGTGACCGCTTCTTTGATCATTGACTACGCATACACCAAAAGATCCATGTTTGATTCCTCGTCGGAATCTATAAAGGACATTTGGTACTCAGGTCTGGGTATATTAAAAAAAATTGTTCAAGAAGTTATTGCGAGACTATCAACTCGGAATATATGGTGACATTGATTTGCTTAGCGTCCCTCTTAGAATTCCCTCTTCGATCTCTGTCCGTCAAACAAACTCTATGGCACCCCGTAGGCAGACATGCTCAATGGTAGCAGATGGTGGAAAGACCATTGAGATTTATGTCATGCAATAGCATGCGGAGCCCTGCTCTCGCTAGAGCTCACTTAGCGAAGCTGGAATAGCACCTTTAGGCTACCAAGGAAAGGGTATAGAAAAAAACGTGTCATTTTAAATTCGATTTTCTAGAATAGTCGCACCGATACGAGTTTTAGGCTGATCACTATAAATCTTGTATAGAATCCTTTAATCTCAAATCAAATCAAATCAAAAAAAAATATTCAACATAAATGAAAGTATGTACATACTTGTTGTACGTCAAAAGAACTACCGCCAATTCACAAAAACTATCCTCCGTCCTGAGAAGAATTGGCAAGAAACTCAGCGGGCATGTCTTTTTTTTTATATTAGATTTTTTTTTAATATTAGTTTTTTTTTCCTACCTATGCTGATAGCCTTGAGACGCTATTTCAGCTTCGCCCTAACGTTTAATATTAGTTCTTTTTTTCCATCTTATATCTTAATCTATCTTTCTGTCTAGCCTAATGTAAGCGTGATATTAGATATCGTGTAACGCGTATTTACTGGTGATAGACCCTCTTGTGAGTCCGCACGGGTAGGTATCAACGCCCCGCCTTTTTCTGCCGTGAAGCAGTAATGCGTTTCGGCTTGAAGGGTGGGGCAGCCGTTCTAACTACATTGAGACCTTAGAGCTTATGTCTCAAGGTGGGTGGCGCATTTACGTTATAGATGTTTATGGTCTCCAGTAACCACTTAACACCAGGTGGGCTGTGAGCTCGTCCACCCATCTAAGCAATAAAAAAATAAAAAAACACGTGTGGCACTTGGGGACTGTCACGGTAAAGCTATTGCATAGCATTTTTTATCAACTTATGCAATTATAATTAGACAATAATAATTTAATATTAAAACAATCATAAAATAAGACCACTCTATATTTATAAACATTAACTAAAGCAAAACCTTAACTGTCCCCTTCACACTCATAAGCTAGACCGCGCGTGAGAGAGATGGGCAGACTTTTCATGATGCGCATGCAGTGCGACATCACGTCGCGCGCTTGTTCACAAACACTACACCAGCGCAACGTGTGAATGTGTTGAACGCGAGCTACGTGCTAGGCGGAGAGGTGTTAGGTGGTTTTCGTTACGGAATTTCTTGATTCGGTCGCCGCGCTCAAAGCCCGCGATAAAATCTATGCAATAGCTTAATAAAAGATAAACGTTATTGATATTCTGTTACGATACGTCGACGTGAAAGTGCGAATGGCTCTATCACGTGAACAGAAATCGTATGCGTTCACGCATCAGCGGTGAATAGCTCGCCTGTTTTAAAGTATGTATTTCCATTTATGCACTCATTACGTGCGAAACGATACAAAATGTACACAGGCTTTGAACATCTCGTTGGAAAAGAGATTAGTATATATTATTATGTGAGATTGTATAAGGCGAAAACTACTGAATTTTAAGACCAAAAAAATTATTAAAAAAAAATCACTTCGTAATGATAACTGTTAACTGACGTTGACATTTTTTAAACAAATTGTGGTGTTGTCAGTGTGAACAAACCAAAAACTGTAACAATAACATGCAAATTATTATTAAAAAATACAGATCTTCTCACATACTTAATATATAGTCCTATAGTATTTTTTTTCGGTTTTCGAAAGTCATAACCGTAGGCAGTAGGTTGCCTCTGCCCCTGGGATTTCTGGAGTCCATGGGTGACGGTAACCATTCACCATCAGGATGACCGTATGCTCGTCTGCCTACAAGGGCAATTTTTTTTTATCATTAATTAAAAATACTTTTACGAAATACGTCTTGCGTCTTTTTTAAGTCATTATATTATTTCCGATAAATTCAAATAAAAGCGTGTATATTTATTACCTACCACTGTTAGCAGAATATTAAAATATCCACCGTGACCAAGAAATCTTAAAGTATTCGAATTGCCAGAAATATTATATTATAATGCTATTTAAAAAACGCAAGATTAAACCGTAAAAGTTGTTTTAAATTAGTATAATCCTAATATTAATCGTTACAGTTTTATTACATGTTGTATTAACCGTCTAATTACTTTGGAGTAATATTTATATTAGTTACCTTAAACAGCTGTTTAATTACTATTACTTGTCAACACTTATATACTTACTACCTATTCAAATTCAAATTCAAATTCAAAATCATTTATTTCAACTTGGATGTCATCAAAAACACACTTGTTGAATGTCAAAATGTAAAAGAAAATATTAACTCTACCACCGGTTCCAAAAAAAGCCACAGTCCTGAGAAGAACCGGCGAAACAAACTCAGCGGGCTTTTTTTTTTTGTATTTTCTCAACTATTTTCTTTTTTTTAAACAAGAAAACATATTTACAGTATACAAAAAAACAAGTCAAAAAATACAATTCAATTAAATAATAATAATAATGAAAAATGAAAAGGCCAGGAGCGAACGCCTCATTCCCACGTAGTGCCATCTAGTAAAAAATCCTTAACTTTATAATATGCCTTGTTGCACAAACGTTCCTTGACAGTTTTCTTAAATCTATGAACAGGTAGTAGTTGAACGTTTGTGGGATCTTGTTGAAAAGTTGTACACCCAGCCCCCTGAAAGAGTTACTTATTTTCTTAATTCGAGCCGCCGGCAACGCAAGCCTATGTTTGTTCCTAGTGTTCACATTATGCAAATCGCAGACTCTGGGGAATTCTACAATGTTTTTACGCACGTACAATAAATTTTCAAAAATGTATTGGGACGCTAAAGTTAGAATTTTGATTTCCTTAAACTTGTCCCTGAAGGATTCCCTCGGGTGCATATTATAAATAGCACGAATAGCCCTCTTCTGCAGGATGAAAATCGTTTCGACATCGGCAGCATTGCCCCATAGCAAAATGCCATAGGACATAACACTATGAAAATAACTGAAATAAACTAGACGTGCCGTATCTTCATCAGTATACGTTCGTATTTTTTTTACCGCAAACGCTGCAGAACTAAGTCTATTCGCTAACTTGCATATGTGAGGACCCCACTGCAGCCTGGAATCAACTGTTATACCAAGAAAAACTGTCGAATCAACAAGCTCCAGTGTCTCTCCACTTACAATGATATTAGTGTCTACTTGTCTAACATTAGGTGTGGTAAATTTTATACATTTTGTTTTTTTGTTATTTAATAACAGATTATTAACACTAAACCAATGTACCACGCGCGAGATAGCATCATTCACATCGTCATAATCTTCCAATTGTCGTTTAATTTTAAACAATAAGGATGTATCATCAGCGAATAATACGACCTCGTGACGGGTTTCAATAAACTTTGGTAAATCATTGATATACACAAGAAATAAGAAGGGACCCAATATGGAACCCTGAGGAACACCCATATTAAGTAAGACACCGGAAGATCTCTTTCCTTTAACGTCTACCTTTTGGATTCTTCCGGATAAATAAGATTTAATAAGTTCTAATGAAACGCCCCTAATACCATAATGGTGTAATTTCCTCAACAATGTATTATGCTCAACACAATCAAAAGCTTTAGATAAGTCGCAGAATACCCCAAGGGCATTATGCGATTCCTCCCAAGCCTGAAAAATATTTTTAATAAGATCTACACCTGCATCAATAGTCGAACGGCCTCTAGTGAATCCATATTGTTTGTTATGAAGCAGGTTATTGGAATAGAAATGGTTCAAAAGCTGTTCCAAAATAATTTTTTCAAAAATTTTACTCAATGTAGGTAGTACTGAAATGGGTCTAAAGTTAGTGGGGTCAAAAGTACTACCAGATTTAAACAGAGGTATTATTTTACTATATTTCATTAGATCAGGAAACACACCACTATCAATACAGTCATTAAATATTGTAGCAAGGTAAGGTGCGATTATATCAATAATGGATTTTATAACCTTAATTGATATTCCCCATAAATCACCAGTTTTTTTAATATTAATGAGCTTGAAATTATCAATTATGTCCTTTATAGCAATATTTGTGAACTTAAAGTTAACACTGCATTTATCAACATGATCTTGCAGTAATGATTCGGCGACGGTAGGAGATGAAATTAAAGATTTTGTAGTAGAAGCTGGGATATCAGCAAAGTAGCGCTCAAAAGCACTGGCCACTTCTTGATGAGAAGTTATTATTTTATCATTGATTTTCAAAATTGATTCAGCATTGCTGTTTCTGACATTCCCAGTCTCCCTATTAATGATATTCCAAGTCATTTTAATTTTGTCAGGTGCATTTTTTATAAGTTTGCCTAAGTGCAATGACTTGGCCAATGTACAGACTTTTTTAAAAAGCTTGGAATATTTACAGACATACTCATGAAATGACTTATTATGATTATAGGATTTTTCATGATAAAGGTCATATAATCTCTGCCTACTTTTGTGAATTCCAACAGTCGCCCATTCATTGAATGATCTTTTATTATGTAAGATCAGAGTTTTAGAAGTAAAGATGGCACTAAATTCATCATTAATGCAATTAAATAAATCCATGTAGTGAACATTAGGATCTTCACTATAACAAACATTCGCAATTTTTGCCAAAACTTTACCTCTAAACTTCTCCATACGTCTAATATTAATAGGAACAAACTGTAGGTTTCTTGAACTATTAACATCTGTAACAGATTTAATTTTAAAAGATATGAATTGTCCACTGTGGTCTGAACTTAAATGATTAATAATATATTTATGCAAAGGTTTTACGTTTGTGAAAATATTATCTATACAGGTTGCCGATGTGCTAGTTTTTCTTGTGGGCTCTGAAAATAAATTGCTAAGGTTATATGATTTTAACAATGTTCTGAATCTAATAGTGGCATTTGTATTTTCTAATAAATTTATATTAAAATCACCACAGATAAAAATATGTTTATTAGAAACAGAGAGCTTTAATAAAACATGTTCCAATATATTTTCAAAAGAATCATATAACGAATTCGGGGGCCTGTACACACTTACAACAATGAATCGCTCAAGCTCTACACATGCCATTTCAATAATCCGTTCCACAGAGAGGCTCACAATGTCTCTACGTTCCTTACATTTATAATCTTTATTAACAATGATAAGAGAGCCTCCTCGTATAGCATTCTCTCTGCAGAAGGAACTCATAACCTGGTGATTTTTAAAATTACAATTTAATTCATATTTTTTAAGCCAATGTTCAGTTACACATAGAAAGTTGACTTTGTTGTAATCTAGAAACAAATCAATTTCAAGTTCTTTACCCATCAAACCTTGTAAGTTCTGATGCACCAGGTTGATCACAGTTGTTTTCAAAGAAACAGTATTTGTTGATGGGCTGTGTCCAAATAAATCATATTTACTGCAAGAGGTAAACTCTGTTGTCTTAGTATTTAATTTAAATTACTTGGAACGGATTCCAAATTAATAGATGTCATATTTTTTTCCTGCTCAAAAGAAGCAGTAGGTTGATTAGCCAAATTCATGGCTAGATAAATGTGTAAAAAATAATGTAGCGAGTTTGCTACTTGTCTAAAATTGTAGCTACCTAAATAGTATTTGTTAGGTTTTGTCATACTAATACATTTATTTTTATCATGCAATTAATATCAATAGTGTAAAATATATTTTGTGACTTGCATGGTGTCATGACATAATAAAGTAGTTAGTTTTGTTACAAGCGTACATAGGAATGTGTGATTGGTTCTCTGTGGTTATGTGTAAGATGGTGATACTAACCTTTCCATTAGGAATTCTGCAATTTTTATAATGAACGCTGTTTTATTTCTGTAGTCGTCGTGGCCTAAAAAGATAAGACGTCGGGTGCATTCGTATCGAGCGATGCACTGGTGTTCGAATTCCGCAGGCGGGTACAAATTTTTCTAATGAAATACGTACTCAACAAATGTTTGCGATTGACTTCCACGGTGAAGGAATAACATCGTGTAATAAAAATCAAACCCGCAAAATTATAATTTGCGTAATTACTGGTTGTAGGACCTTGTGAATCCGCACGGGTAGGTACCACCACCCTGCCTATTTCTGCCATGAAGTAGTAATGCGTTTCGGTTTGAAGAGTGGGGCAGCCGTTGTAACTATACTGAGACCTTAGAACTTATATCTCAAGGTTGTAGATGTCAATGGGCTCTCCAGGTGGGCTGTGAGCTCGTCCACCCATCTACACAATAAAAAAAACCCGCCTGCTGAGTCAGCGCGTGAGCGAAATGAAAGTGAATTCCTCGTGTGTCATAATAAAGGAGGAAATCCTAGCTTCAGTCTACTTAATATGGAAAGTACGTTTTGTTTTTGAATTGTTTATTTAAATAAAAGAAATTCAATTTCACTTACACTTAGACGAAGTTAGATATATAGAGGTGTGCAAATTAGTATAGTTTTAGTTTTAGTAGAATATTGACATGAGCACACATTCGCTAGAAGCATTTGCGCATGACCTGGTGAATGTTGATGTGTCTCCGAAGTATGAAGGTATGTTTGTGTTTCAAATCAATTAGAAGACATACGGGAGCCTAGGTTTGAATTAGGGATGCAAAAATACTAGCGGCCCGCTCCGGCTCCGCTCGGGTCTTTAATAAAAATTTCAACGACGTTGTTTTTTTTTTTTAAATAAAGAACACTTATTGCGGCATAACTATCAGTTAGACATATGCTGTCTCGACAATTTTTGTAAATAAAAATGTGCTCTACAAGTCGTAGTACCTTATTTTATTCTATCATCGTTTTCGCAGGGCACGCGATGTAAAGAATATTTTAGGTAATTTTTTTACACCTTGGGTTACATTATTGGAGTTTTAGTAAGGATCCCTATTTTTTTTTCAAAAAAGATTATAGCCTATGTTGCTCGGAAATAGTGTAGCTTCCAAACAGTGAAAGAATTTTTCAAATCGGTTCAGTCGTTTCGGGGCCTATTCAATACAAACAAACAAACAAACAAATCTTTCCTCTTTATAATATTAGTTTAAATTATATATATTTTACTATTACGGCTTACGGCTTAACACGGATCATGTACTCATCGGCATCAACAATCATCACATCCTTGCATGTCGGCA
This sequence comes from Bombyx mandarina, assembly GCF_003987935.1. The sequence continues at coordinate 5,118,148 of NW_021011483.1, forward strand.
TGTCCACTGAGTTTCTCACCGGATTTTCTCAGTGGGTTGCGATTCCGATCCGGTGATAGATTCCGCGAAGCACTAACTACTCTTGCTAGGGCTAATGTTAGCGAATTGTCTTATGGCACGGACTCATGAGCTCACCTATCCGTCTGGACAAAGTTGAAATAGCCCCTTAGTCTACCAGTGAATAGGTAGGGAAATAAAAGTTGTCGGCAAATGCCAAAAAACCGTAAAAATAGTTTTAATTATGTCTACGTCTCGCAAAAACCGAAGAAGAAATACTAAATGTATATTTATTTATTCATTATAATTGTCCCTTACGAAATACAAAACTCGTAGTGATGTTACTTATAGGATTAAATATAATTATTATTATGTTTTAATAAACGAAATTTTTAAACTGCACATATTCACTCCTAAATAGAAAGCGGGAATAAAAATTCTATATTTTTTAAAGTTTAAATTTTAAAAAAAACTTTAAAATTTTAAAAGATATTTAAAAAAAAATTTTTTTTAAGATTTGTTTAAACTGTTTTTTTTAATACGTACGGTTACTAAATGTCGCTCACGCTGCCAGAAAACTATCAAGTTTTATCATAGCGGGTATCAACCCGGGTATCAACCCGCTATGATAATGCTGAAGTTCCAGCGAATTAATTATCCTTACGTGACGGTGGAATCCACATCAGGAGTGTATAATCGCCAGGCATAATTTCCGTTACAAACAAATCTATCGACATTTCGATAAGACATAACTGCCCATCACTAATCGCACACGCCGTAAAAACACTTTACGGATTCCATTCGAACCGCAATGCTTTTGTTATTCATTATTTACTATGAATTCTCACAATTACGTTATGTAATTTGAGTTTTACGGTTCACGAAATAAGAACTATTTTTATTGTAATTGTCGAAGCTCGTACGCTTTAAGTACACAAACAGATGTTGCTATGGTAAACGTGTTATTCTTTGTTGAACAACTGAAGGTGCTACATACATACGATTGTATACACAATTATGTTTTCATTATTAATAATTATATTATATTTATTGTAGTATAATGAGAGGTTTTTAGTGTCGTAGTTAATTCTTTAATAAAACTGATGGTAGGTTACTGGTGGTAGGACCTCTTGTGAGTCCGCGCGGGTAGGTACCACCACCCTGCCTATTTCTGCCGTGAAGAAGTAATGCGTTTCGGTCTGAAGGGTGGGGCAGCCGTTGTAACTACACATGAGACCTTAGAACTTGTATCTCAAGGTGGGTGGCGCATTTACGTTGTGGATGTCTATGGGCTCCAGTAACCACTTAACACCAGGTGGGCTGTGAGCTCGTCCACCCATCTACGTATTAATAATTTACAGCAGGACAACTTAATTTTATTTATTTATTTATTATACTTCATGTAAGATTAGTGGACTAATGCCTAAGGCATTCTCTACCGGTCAACCAAAGGTCAAAGGTAGTGCAGAGAAAATAACACGTCCGGCATATTAGTATCGAGCGATGCACCGGTGTTCGAATCCCGCAGGCGGGTACCAATTTTTATAATGAATTAGGTACGTACTTAACAAATGTTCACGTGACTTCCACGGTGAAGGAATAATAACGTGTAATAAAAATCAAACCCGCAAAAATTATAATTTGCGTAATTACTGGTGGTAGGACCTCTTGTGAGTCCGCACGGGTAGGTACCACCACCCCGCGTATTTCTGCCGTGAAGCAGCAATGCGTTTCGGTTTGAAGAGTGGGGCATCCGTTCTAACTGTACTGAGACCTTTGAACTTATATCTCAAGGTGGGTGGCGCATTTACGTTGTAGATGTCTATAGGCTCCAGTGACCACTTAACACCAAGTGAACTGTGAGCTCGTCCACCCATCTAAGCAATAGAAAAAAAAAAAAGTTTAATTTAGAGTTTTATTTCAGGAATAGCGAATAATCCTCGTTAGACTTCTAGAGAGTTCTCTGTGTCCTTCGGATTCCACGTCCGCGACCTTGATGCTATTGATTGTAATTGATTTGTCAGTACCTACCGGCACTCGGTATGTAACGCTTAGCGTCGGTGAAAGCGAACGCCGCCGAAGATGAAAGTGGAAACATTGTGTGCTTTGGTATAGCTTTTTTGTCTTTGTAACTGTTGAATGACGTCACGCTACAGACTTTCCTAAATTCGTCTCGTGGATGTAATATTGAAGACTTGGCGCGCGAAGCTAGACTTTTGGTTATGTACTAGCGGTTACGAGCAAATAGTGAGAACAGTGAAGGAACTTTACTGGTGGTAGGACCTCTTGTGAGTCCGCACGGGTAGGTACCACCACCCTGCCTATTTCTGCCGTGAAGCAGTAATGCGTTTCGGTTTGAAGGGTGGGGCAGCCGTTGTAACTATAATTGAGACCTTAGAACTTATATCTCAAGGTGGGTGGCGCATTTACGTTGTGGATGTCTATGGGCTCCAGTAACCACTTAACACCAGGTGGGCTGTGAGCTCGTCCACTCATCTAAGCAATAAAAAAAAAAAAGGAAGAAAGGTTAAGTTAATATTAGCTCACGTCTCGCTTATGGTTAAGTGCTTGCTTTAGTCTTTAAATATCACGTCAGTAAATTGAAAGTCTAGATTTTATAGTATATTGGTTGACGCATCCTTCAAAACTGGAATTAGAAATAGGCTCGGCGGTCATACCCAATCACCAGTGGTACCCACACGGTGTGGTACCCGCATGGTTTCACAAGATTCGTAAAGCAAATATGTAAAGTAAGACAGAAAACCGATTATCTTTCAGATGCTGTGGTGCTTATTACCGGAACCACTTAACACCAAGTGTGCCGTGTGCTTCTACCCATTTCTGGTAAATAAAATAAATACCACTAACCATCAAGCGTATGACTTAATACATAATAATATTTGAGTCGTCTATTATAAAAGGTGGCAATCTGTGCATTTGGACAAAACATTTTTATTGATATGTCAATACAGATTTATTTGAATATAATCGTCTCCTTCAAAGAATACGGTTCAAAATCTGCATTAAATAAAGGTTAATAGTTAACCTGTTATTTATCTAAGATGTCGTTCCGAAGAGTTTTGTGACTGCCAATGGAATACAAAGTCAATAATTCGTTTTTCTGATTTACCAATCATTGTCCAAAAGTCAGATTGCCGGCTTTGATAATAGTCGACTGATTTAATGTATTTTTTTTGTACCAATTTACGTGGCTGAATTAATTACTGTGGTAAGACGGGGCGGGTGAAATTTTAATTTGCATGAGAACTAAGACCAAAGTGTCCCGTCTGAGTAATAGGCTGGTATCGGCAGCTGCCTAAAGATTCACAGCGCCCCGGTTAATGAGCAACCCGATTTCAAATTAAAGGTGTGGTTTTTGTTACAGCGATGAAATCCACAAGAAGAAACCATTTTTTTCACCAATCATTTCGTTTTCACCATCGCACCGCCCGCCACCGGAGTATAGTTCATCCACACTACCTGGAACCACTGCGGTCATCCACAGGGCGTTTCCAGAGATATTTTTTGCCACGTACCATCTGGCTTTGGAATGAGCTCCCCTCCACATTGTTTCTCGAGAGCTATTACATGTCGATGTTCTTCAAACGAGGCTTGTGGAGAGTACTTAGCATTGCTGATGTCCATGGGCGACGGTAACCACTCACCATCAGGTGGGCTGTATGCCCGTCTGCCAACAAGGGCAATAAAAAAATATAAAAAATACACCAGTAATGTATATTATTTGTTCAAACTCTACTACATCATTCTTCTAGGAGCTATTAAGATTACAAAGCTTACGACACGATTTCAAATTGGACTGATGCTGCTTTTGAAACAGCAATCTACATACTTGTGCATTCTTATAATTGAATTACACTATATTTACTTTTCCTAATGCATCGCGAGTTCCGTTTCATAGTCGCGGTTATCCTGAACGGTATTAGAAATTTTAGTCTTAAAATTAAAACAGCGGAAAGTAATGGAACGGTATTAGTCAATCACACGTCTTAACTACAACGTGTGTCGTGGACAAGACGACATAAGAATCTAAGACGCACGCTAACACACGCACCTTAAATAATTTTATTAAGCACATCAGTTGTTGAATTCAATCGGGGTTTCTTTGAATGAGTTGGTTGATTAGAAACAGCTTTGGTTATCGATTTTCTTTATAACCAACAGACTTTTTGGCGGGAATGCGAGGAGTGAAGTTGTCTGATTTATTTTATTATGTCTATTTAGTGTTTTTTGAGGTTTAAATGTGTAATAACGGTGTTTTATTAACTGTTTAATATCTGTGAAAGTGCACAAATGTGGGAAAAACAAACCGTTGGACGTAGCTTCTCGGGATCCTCTGAAAAGTCTCAGTAAATGACCACCATTTTACTGAGATTATATTTCATCCCATATCATCTCATCATATTTCATTTGATTTCATCTCAGTTGATTGATGTCTCAAATTAATGATCTTCATTTCATTTTACTCCATATTATCATTTTTCATAAAACTAAGAATATAAATTAAAATAAGACTTGACCTAAAGGTCTTAGTTACCAGGTCATAAAATTCCTTTAAAAAAATGTATATCCAACAACTACATGAAGAACTAACTGGTCTAATGCTAACACACAAATAAAAGAAGAATAACCTACCTATTAGTTGATTGTTAGAGAATGCTTTAGGAATTATGTCCGCCACTGTACTTTTGTGCATAAAGATGAATGCACAAATAAATAAATAAATCTAAAATATCTCTAAGAGACAAACTGGTTATAACAAACATAATATAATGGCATATAACAAACTGACTAAAAATGGGAATCGATTTCTGATACCGCGGTCCAATCCTCAGAGTCAGTTGGCCACTTAATAAAGAGGCGCTCTATTAGCACTTATGAGTTATTCAAACCAGCTGTATATCGCTTGATTCATTTAAACAATCCTACTCCTAATTTTAGTAGTCTATGGATCTATAACAGAAACATTTATATAAAACAAGCGGCCCGCTCCGACTCCGCTCGGGTCTTTAACAAAAATTTCAACGATATTTGACGTTGTTTTATTTTTTTAAATAAAAGAACACTTATTGCGGCATAAATATAATAGTTAGAAATATGCTGTTGCGACACTTTACGTAAACAATAATGTGTTCTACAAAGTCGTAGTACATTGTTTTATTCTCTCATCAATAGTTTTCGCAGGGCACGCGATGTAAAGAATATTTTAGGTACTTTTTTTACACCTTGGGTTACATTATTGGAGATTTAGTAAGGATGCCTAATTTTTTTCAAAAAAGATTATAGCCTATGTCACTCAGGAGTAGTGTAGCTTTCAAACAGTGAAAGAATTTTTCAAATCGGTGCAGTAGTTTCGGACCCTATTCAATACAAACAAACAAACAAAGCTTTCCTCTTTATAATATTAGTATAGATGAAACACTGTTATTACGTGACATTGGCATGTTAATATTGAAAGTTTTGGATTTATTGCTCAGACGTGGAGGAACAAGTTTACGAATACTAACTACCTCTTAAGTGGTTATCAAAGCCGATAGAAATCACAACAAAGACGCCACGGCATCTTGAGACTTTCTGATTATTGCAAATAAATTTTTTGCAGGTTTAATTTTTATTGCACGATATCATTCAATTCAATTTTTATTTAATTAATTTAATAATGTCATTTTGTTGTCCTTTTCATAACTGTTTTTTTTATTTTTTATTACTCATGTTCTTTTTATTTTTTAATATATTTTACAATGATGTGTATTGGTCGGTCTGATGCTGGTGTGCGCGTCACTCCGCAGGTGCCGGCGGAAGATCAGCGCCGCAGTACCGATTGTCTCGATACTGTTAGGCATTGCTGAGCCGGTAACCATTTCCAAGCCTCGTTATTTTTGTTATCNTCTGATGCTGGTGTGCGCGTCACTCCGCAGGTGCCGGCGGAAGATCAGCGCCGCAGTACCGATTGTCTCGATACTGTTAGGCATTGCTGAGCCGGTAACCATTTCCAAGCCTCGTTATTTTTGTTATCTTTTTTTATTTATTTTTTGTACTTAATTTGTGTTTGGAATAAATGTTTATTATTATTATTATTATTATTATTATTATTATTCCTTCATTGTGGAAGTAATTCGTGAACATGAATTAAGTATGGGTTTGTTATAAAAATTGGTACTTGCCTACGGGATTCGAACTCTTACATATGCACACCGTTCTATACTCTCTCTCTCTCTCTTCTACGCTCCTGTGGACCGAATGGTAAACAGTCGATGTCGCCCTAAGCACGTCATTACGGATCCGCCCGATCCATTAACGGTGATTTTAGGTACCTCAAGCACCGGTCAGTGTCCTCGCCGAACCCGGCGCTTGCGACGAAGGACTCGATAAACAAATTAACCCATAGACACAGCCCACTGAGTTTCTCCCCGGATCTTCTGAGTGGGTCGCGTTTCAGATTCGGTGATAAATTCTGCAAAGTACTGCCATTGCTAGGGCTAGTGTTAGCAACACTCCATACAGAGGAGGGCCGTTCGGATTGTCGATAATCCCATTCTCACGGATCGTTTGGAACTTGGAACCTCTGGGTCTGCGGAGGGACTTCGGTTCCCTCTGTATTTTGTACCGTATGTTCCATGGGGAGTGCTCTGAGGAATGAGAGATGATTCGAGATGATTCGATTCGAGATGATACCGGTATCTCGTTTTGACCATCGCACTGCCTACCACCGGAGTAGAGTTCATCCATACTAACTGGAGCCACTACGGTCATCCACAGTGCGTTTCCAGAGGTCTTTTTTGCCACGTACCATCCGGTTATGGAATGAGCTCCCCTCCATGGTGTTTCCCGAGCGCTATGACATGTACTTCTTCAAACGAGGCTTGTGGAGAGTATTAAGCGGTAGACAGCGGCTTGGCTCTGCCCCTGGCATTGCTGAAGTCCATGGGCGAGGGCAACCACTCACCATCAGGTGGGTCGTATGCTAATCTGCCTATAAGGGCAATAAAAAAAAGGCCCGTGAGCTCACCTACACGTCAGGGAGAAGCTGAAATAACCTCTCAAGGCTATCGGCATAGGCAGGAAAAAAAATCCTCTGGACCACGAGCGCTTCGAAGCTTTGCTTTAAAAGGTTTGTATGGGATTTAAATGCAATGGAGACTTAAGTTAGACGCTGCAATGTAACCCGGATTGAATATCCTTTATTCACAAAACAGAATAACATATTCATTATTTTTTTGAAATAAAAGTGAACCTAGAATTATATTTTAATATAACGCGATAATGCTCTCAATAAAATGTACAAAGTTTAAAGATACTGCTGCCAAATAGGTCACCGATGTTGCCAGAACACTACACTCGACGTTTCTTGTTAGGGTTGACAATTCATAGTATTCATTTATTCTCAACTAGCTTTTGCCCGCGACTCCGTCCGCGTGGAATAGTTACTCTGGCATAACGCAAAATTTTACTCCCCACTTCATTTACGTAGAAAGTGAAAATATTTTGAAACATTCATTATTGGTGCTCCACTTGTATTGGTCTTACCGTGATGTTATATAGCCTATAGCTTTCCTCAATAAATGGGCTATCTAACTCTGAAAGAATTTTTCAAATCGGACCAGTAGTTCCTGAGATTATCGCGTTCAAACAAACAAACAAACAATCTCTTCAGCTTTATAATATTAAGTATAGATACCTGTGTCAGGAAAATCGAAAATTCAATTGTGATACATTTGACATATTTTTAACATAACAAATACTTATTTTACATAAGTATTATGGATAAGTACGACTAAAATTCGCGCTGTGAAAGTTCTGGGTGCAAGCTAAGGGTCTACGTGGTGTTTATTCTAGTTCGAGTTCTTATTTTTATTGCTTAGATGGGTGGACGAGCTCACAGCCCACCTGGTGTTAAGTGGTTACTGGAGCCCATAGACATCTACAACGTAAATGCGTCACCCACCATGAGATATAAGCTCTAAGGTCTCAGTATAGTTACAACGGCTGCCCTACCCTTCAAACCGAAACGCATTACTGCTTCACGGCAGAAATAGGCGGGGTGGTGGTACCTACCCGTGCGGACTCACAAGACATCCTACCACCAGTAAACTTGCTTATCATAGACTGGATAAGTTCAAAAATATTCATAACAGAGAGCACCAACCCTGTTAAATATTGACGGAGTTTATCGGATTTGCGGCCCACTTTAAGCTCGCATACAAATTCTATATCATATTAACAATCTTAGGGTTTTCTATTAAAGCTATCTATATCTTTTTATTCAATTTATATTTATAAATTGAACATAAATAATATAAGTGTTTTTATCTTTTGTTGAATAAATAAATTAATGAATATCGGGCAAGTCACCAATCTGCTGCATTTATAGACCTCCCTTTCTTTAAGCTTGATCGGGTGAAATATTTTTTTTTACCTTCAATACACTTTATATCCTAAGTTTCAGTGCTACACGCTAACATCAACTTTTCTATAAACAGTAATGAATATCGACAAGAACTTTCTACCAACGTAAAGTATGGTACGTAAGGTAAACTAGACGATGACCGAGCTTTGATCGGCTTTTTTTTTATAACGCCATCTTGTTGTGTCTTTAAAGCAGTAAAAATAGTATTGTTAGTCGCCAATAGATGTCGGGAAGAGTCATAAAGTTGATTATCGATAAAGTTGATTATGAAAAACACGAATAAAGCAACATTTTGTGAAAATAAATCGTAGCTAGATGGATTTATCGCCCCCGAAATCCCCTGTATACTAAATTTTATGAAAATCGTGGCAGCCGTTTCCGAGATTCAGATTATATATATACAAGAATTGCTCTTTTAAAGGTATAAGATATAACAATTGATGTGAAAATGTATCGTAAAATAAAAACTATAATAGAAGATTTAAGAACTTCCTGCATCTGGTAGTCCTATGTACATTGCTCTACTTGGTTATCATACATACCCTAGCGAGTTAATTAGTCTAGGAAAGGTATGCCAACTTTCCTAATAAGGTTATAGGATCTATTTATTAGATTGATTTAGGCGGTAAGATGTGTAGTTGTCGTGACTCAAGCACTCAGAAAGATGAAGGGATGAATGAAGATGATAACATATAACGTATGTTATATAATATTATAATATTATATTTTATATAAGAGCAGTAAGTAGCATCCAAATTATTGATAATTTTAAAACGAAGAAGGTGATTAAATCAAAATAAATTCCTAAGGTCTTCTTCTTCGTCGCTTTCTTCATTGCTGAAGGTCGTGTCCCTGAAACTCGACCGTTGCCTGTCTCGTGAGCTGTTTCCATCTCGTCCGGTCCTCAGCTGCTCGAATGGCGGTTGCGACTGGCAACCCAGTTAGAGTGGTTACTTGATCACACCAACGACTAGGTAATCGGCCGCGGGGTCTCTTTCCTTCTACTTTGCCCGTCACAATCACTTTGTCCAAGCTATCTGACTGTCGGCGGGCAATATGACCGAAGTAGCTGATCCTCTGGTAACAGATTGTTGAGAGCCTGACTCGGATGCGAAGCTGATCCAGGATAGATTTATTTGTCCTCTTGGCCGTCCACGGAATTCGGAGCATTCGTCTCCAGCACCACATTTCAAATGCGTTTATTTTCTTGCGCTCGGATGCCTTAATTGTCCAGGACTCTGCCCCGTAGAGAAAGATTGAGAAAACTAAGNGATGCGAAGCTGATCCAGGATAGATTTATTTGTCCTCTTGGCCGTCCACGGAATTCGGAGCATTCGTCTCCAGCACCACATTTCAAATGCGTTTATTTTCTTGCGCTCGGATGCCTTAATTGTCCAGGACTCTGCCCCGTAGAGAAAGATTGAGAAAACTAAGGTTCGGACGAGTCTCATTTTCGTGACGTTGGAGACTTTGCGATTTTACCATATTCGTTTGAGCTTGGTCATCGCTGTTTTGGCCATCTGCGTCCTCCTCCTTATCTCTCCCTCACTGCCTCCGCGGTCGGTCAGTAAGGACCCGAGGTATATGAACTCGCTGACGAATTCTAGATCTGATAGCTCTCCAGTTCTAGAGAGTTGACTGGTTCTGTCCACTATCATGACCTTTGTTTTGGACTTATCAACGGAGAGCCCCACTAAACTACTCTCATACTCCACTCTACGGAATAGGTCAGCAAGCTCCTTCTCAGATGACGCTTTTCGCGTCATCTGAGAATTCCGTGAGAAAGAATAAATTCCTAAGGTAGCGCCTGACCAAATCAAAGGGAATTCCTAGAAGGCAGAAACTAACAAAATGGATTTACTACAGAGCAAGATTTTAATAACCAGACCTCATAAGCTATGTTGCTTTATGCTGTAAGCTCTATTGAAACTTCTAAATTAGTCAGTAGGATAAAACTTAGGCAAAATCTGACCCCAGTGATGACTAAGTAAGAAATAAGCAGTCTTTCTAAAAATCTATCAAGACATCGGCCCAGATCTATAGGATTCTTGGAAAAGTGGTTGAGCTTCTTAGCCGGGTCATGCTCGGCAGTTAAGAAAGGTCCTTGCGGCTAGTCTCAGCAGCCGGATATAAAGCTTGATTCACCACGAGTGGCTCTCCAGACGATCGTTTCTAACTCCACCAGACTTGAAGATTGGCCGTTAAGTCTCGATCTTAATCCACTAATTAATCTTAACTTAATCCAATAATTGGAAGTCCTTACACCTTGCCATAAGGTTGGCAATAGTGAATTTTCCCATAGAGAACGCGAGTGTTTCAAGAGATAATTATTAACAAAGCACATTTAAAATATTATTTTGAAATAAGATATTTTTATCTTAGGAGCATACTTCTGAAACACGTCTGTTTAATTAATGCATGCGTATACTGTAGTTATAAATTTTACAATGAGAAATTGTATTAAGTACTAGCGACCCGCCCTCGCTTCGCTTCGGAAACATTAAAACACACATGAAACCAAAAAAATAAAATATTTTTTTTTTTTTAAAAAGTAGCCTATGTTCATCAGGGACAATGTCGGCTTCTAATGGAAAAAGAATTTTTTAAATCGGTCCAGTAGTTTCGGAGCCTATTCGAAACAAACAAATCTTTCCTCTTTATAATATTAGTATAGATTAGTATAGATATAGAAAAATCACGTTTCTTTCCTTCCTTTTTGAAGTCGTCGTGGCCTAAAGGATAAGACGTCCGGTGCATTCGTATTGAAGCGATGCACCGGTGTTCGAATCCCGCAGGCGGGTACCAATTTTTCTAATGAAATACGTACTCAACAATAATGTTCACGATTGACTTTCACGGTGAAGGAATAACATCGTGTAATAAAAAACAAACCCGCAAAATTATAATTTGCGTAATTACTGGTGGTAGGACCTCTTGTGAGTCCGCGCGGATGGGTACCACCACCCTGCCTATTTCTGCCGTGAAGCAGTAATGCGTTTCGGTTTGAAGGGTGGGGCAGCCGTTGTAAAAACTTGAGACCTTAGAACTTGTATCTCAAGGTGGGTGGCGCATTTACGTTCTAGATATCTATGGGCTCCATTAACCACTTAACACCAGATGGGCTGTGAGTTCGCCACACATCTAAGCAATAAATAAAATAAAAAAAGTATTTCTGTTGGTTTATGGCAAGTTACTGAGGATTGTAGTTGTTCATTTTCCTTACGGGCTTTTTAAAGGTCCTATCATCTATTACGTGCTCTAAATATTAAATTATTGTTACAACATTAATGACGCCATCAATCTTGAGACAGTTGTTACTCAGTTTTAGCTCCCGTAATGGCCATCACATTCTTGAAACCGGAATATAATGATTGTTTACTTATAGAAATAAGCAAGGCGATGATATACATTACTGCCACAATTTAATAATATCAGAAATGTGAGAAATTTTGAGATTTTACGAAAAATTATCGTGATAACGTATTTACTGGAAAACATTGTATCTGTGTATTTGTTCTTGAATCTAAATATCGGCATACGGAAGTCACTTAATGAAAATATCTTCATATGCCGAATATTAATATTAAAATAACTGTTCTCTGACTACTATAAGAGATTTCAGCGTGAATAATATATCTTCACGAATTCTATTCATCAATCTTATGCGGTCGGTTGAGGCGGGATAGATTATACAATAAAATATGTTGGATGTGGTATCTATCTATCCTTAACGAATTGTCATAGTTAATCACGTTTTTTAGTTATTCTTTCCTATTCTATTTTATTATTTCTTATTTTAAAGGGTGACTATAAGAATCTCATGAAAATCAAAACTAAATTTTTTATCTTTTTGTTCAACACCATGTAAACTCTTAAGGTAAGGTAGTGCTTATTCATCCATAACTTTAAAGCCTACTTGCTTCTGTTAGAGTAAAAAAACCTGAAATTGGAGGACAGTAAAATTCTTTTTTGATTGTATAATCATTCGAGATTTTGAAGAGAAACGACCATCCTCACAAAAGTTTTAATTTCATTGCATTGTGGTTCTTACAAATACATTCAATATTTTTTTCCTACCTATGCCTTGAAAGGCTATTTCAGCTTCTTGACGTGTAGGTGAGCTTACGGGGCTCAAGCCGGGAGTATTGTTAACACTGGCCCTAACAAGAGCAGTGCTTTGCAGAATCTATCACCGGATCTGAAACGCGACCCACTGAGAAAATCTGGTGAGAAACTCGTGGGCTGTGTCTATGGGTTAATTTACTCGTCGAGTCTTTCGTCGCAAGCGACGGATTCGGCGAGGACGGTGACCGGTGCTTGCGGTACCTATAAGCACGGTTGATGGATCGGGAGGATCCGTAATGATACGTTTCTGAGGCATATCCACACTTGGATTCTCTATTCCGCGACGCTAATATCTCGGTGACCACTGACGTGCAATATGCCACTATGACATTGACTTATAGTCACTTAAACTGACGGATGTGGCAGTTCGGAATGAATTTATAGTGCTTCCAAAATTGAATCTTGTTCTGATATTGTAAATAGATTATCTCAAAAAAATTTGTCATTGTCGGGTAAAATTAAATAGTGGTGACTAGTTTAATATTATTAGAAAATAAACACAATGGAAACTATTATTTATAATTAACAAGAAGAATTATTTTATTTATTTATATATTGTTAATATAGAAGTAGAAAAACAACCATAATTTGCATTTCTTCTTGAACTAGGTGATATAACTTGTATCTGAACTAGTACATTTTTTACTGGTGTAGGACCTCTTGTGAGTCCGCGCGGGTAGGTACCCCCACCCTGCCTATTTCTGCCGTGAGGCAGTAATGCGTTTTGGCTTGAAGGGTGGGGCAGCCGTTGTAAGTATACTTGAGACCTTAGAAGTTATATATCAAGGCGGGTGGCGCATTTACGTTGTAGACTCAAGTGGGCTCCAGTAACCACTTAATACCAGATTGGCTGTGAGCTCCTCCACCCATCTAAGCAATAAAAAAAAGCTCGTCGTACAAAAAATACAACAACTTTAATTCGGATACACAAAGTTAAACTGAAATTCACGGATTGCTTAAAAATGACAATAAGTGACCCTAAAATATTACAATTAACAAAAGTGTCATTTTGAAATGAATGTATTAATGTACCCTCTGTGTGTAATGAGTCTGAGCATAATTGTCCTATGATCGGTCTATTATTTTTCGTGAATGATAAAATTGGTTTGTTGTTAGTTTTCACATTAGCTGGAAGTCACTTTTGATTTTATACTGTATGCTATAATTCGTATGATGTCGTGAATGACAAGATTTTGGTTTTTTGTTAGTTTTGAAATTGGCTAGAAGTCACTATTGATTTTATACTGTATGCTATAATTCGTATGATATCGTGAATGATAAGATTTTGGTTTTTTGTTAGTTTTGACATTGGCTAGAAGTCACTATTGATTTTATACTGAATGATATATTTCGTATAATTTCGTGAATGATAAGATTTTAGTGTGTTGTTAGTTTTGACATTGGCTGGAAGTCACCAGTGATTTTATACTGAATGCTATAGTCAAAAATTTCGTTGCTTTGCATTACGTTGAATGGAAGATGCCTATATTCGAAGATCTTCATTGTTGATGGCAATGCCCTACGCATGATCGAACCAATAATTTGTAGAGTTCCAGTATTCTATAACCGAATTATAGTAGATTTTCAGTAGAAATAAGCTTAGTTCTGCTCCTCATATTGCCGATATTCATGAGCAACTGTGATAATCTACCATCAGATGGGCCGTGTGAAGGCCTACCAACAATGGCTATAAAAAAAGGTGTGTGTACTTATGTACGCGCGTAAGAAGTTATACTTCATTTTTATTAAATTTATTTCTTTTTTTTTAAATATTAAATAATTAATAATAAATATTTAACGTTAATAATTTAATAATATTTAGTATGAATTATATTAAATAATAATTTTGTCATTTATATTACTAAAAAATACATACGGATAGTTAACCTCAATTGTATTGGAGCACTTAGGAAGGTTGATGAGCACAGTTTTTTCACAAATATTTTCTAATATTAACTGATTATAATTCAGACGCACATATAAAATTCGCATTTGTATAATGAAAACAAAATGAAAACTCGTGTTTTAAATGTAGAAACTCAAAGCATGTGGATAAATATTATAAATATAAACACACAGTGAACAGAGGCGGCGTGCATGCCAACATGCGCCACTAACAGAGGTTCCATTTCTGTTTTGTTGGTAGCATTTTTTCGTCAACTTAATGAGCGATTTAGTGGGCAACTTCATTTCTGTTAATTTTGTGTCACGGTGCGCGCGCATCGTAAAATTTCACTCTCATAAAATTTTCATAACGCGCCTAAAGAAGTATAACTTCAATAAAGTTCCATTATTAATTTGGATATAAATAAAACTATATGAGGTGTTTGAAGCTTAAATCATTCTGGATAACAAAACGATGGTAGGTTGGAAGTTTACAGTTTTATTGGAAGCGTAAATCGAACACCGCTTAACCAAGTACCCAGAATCTAGGACATAATATAAAGGCCTAGTTTATTCAATAAGTCCTAGATAATTCATATGATCCGGTATCTTGGGACCGGTTATATGAAAGTGGCTCTCGGATTCAGGACTTGGAATCAAGGTTAGGTATTATAACGTACCCACATATGTCTCGCAGGATACGTGGGGTCGTCGAAATATTTATGACTACCCGTACGGTTTGATCGTCAAGAGTATCTGACAACTAAAGCCGTTAAGGAACCGAATTTTAAGAACGTTTTACGATTTATATATACTTGTTTTTTTTTTTATTGCTTAGATGGGTGGACGAGCTCACAGCCCACCTGGTGTTAAGTGGTTACTCGAATACTCGAGCCCATGGACATCTACAACGTAAATGCGCCACCCACCTTGAGATATAAGTTCTAAAATCTCAATACAGTTACAACGGCTGCCCCACTCTTCAAACCGAAACGCATTACTGCTTCACGGCAGAAATGGGCAGGGTGGTGGTACCTACCCGCGCGGACTCACAAGAGGTCCTACCACCAGTAACAACAGTAGTGGCCCCGCAGTAGTCGAAATTCAACTATAATTAATTGAAATTATAAGTTTAAACATTATTACGGTTTTATTGTCAAACACTATTATAATTCGATAATATAAACAGTATTCGCCAAAACTGCACTATAGATAAATAATATTAAAGACAAACAATATTAATCTATTTTCAATTCGACCACAGACTGTAAACAATAACAAAAGTTTCCCAATTTACAGTAAACAAAGAGTTAATTTTTATGTAAGTGTTGTGTCAAATACATGGTAGTGTTTGTTATGTTTTCTTTATTGATTTAAAGTATCCTTTATGCATTATTTAAAAAAAAATTAGCATTGTGCAAATCATCATCATCATCATCATCAACAGCCCACAGTCGTCCACTGCTGGACAGAGGCCTCTCCCAATCCACACCACTGAGCCCGGTCTGCGGCTCTCCTCATCCACTTCTTGCCGGCCACCGTGCGGAGGTCATCGCACTATCTAGCCAGGAGGCGTCCCACGTTACGTCTTCCACTCGAGAACCCGAGAGTGCATTGTGCACTCCTTCTCTATATTCTCTATAAGTGTGAGAAATTTCATACTCCTCCGTCCGCGTCGTAAAAAGGGATACAAAGTTTTTCCTTCACGTATTAATATAATATAGATTAGCAAAAAAAAACAGCTTTGTGAAATGAACCAAACATGGCCTCAATTGTTTGTTCGAAGCAAAATTCGTATATTGAACGCGGGAATAAAGAATCTACTGGTCAATATAATATTAATATTATTATTATTATTTATCCCTTTGCCCTTTTAGGCAGACGAGCATACCACCCACCTGATGGTGAGTGGTTACCGTCGCCCATGGACTTCAACAATACCACGGGCAGAGCCAAGCCGCTGCCTACCGTTATGTAATCTGCACAAGGCTCGTTTGAAGAAGTATATGTCATAGCGCTAGGGAAACATCGTGGAACACCGTATTTGTCTTTACTATCTATATGTATAAAAATGAATTGCTGTTCGTTAGTCTCGCTAAAACTCGAGAACGGCTGGTCCATTTTGGCTAACTTTGGTCTTGAATGATTTGTGGAAGTCCAGAGAAGGTTTAAAAGGTAGATATGAAAATGCTCGGAAATAAATAAAAATAACAATTTTGTTATTTCTTTGTCCCCCGTCGGACGGATTCCTTTTGTTTGTTTTAAGTTTATTTTATACAAAAGTTTAGGTCTTTTGTTTTATCGATTGAGGCACTACGAAGTCTGCCGGGTCAGCTAGTCATTAATAAAGATGTGTTCACTAACACACTGACTATCTGACGTTAAGGGTTTACTGAAGCATAAAGACGCAAATGACAGCACGTGATCATAAAAAAAGTACAAAATGTCCCATGATCATAAGGTACATCTGATGTCTCAAGCTGATTATCGTACCCACCTTGAGACGTGAGGTGTATTGAGGTTACGTCGCTCTTCCAATCACATGACTGTATCGTGGCCGAAATTGGCAAGTCAGCTGTATTTACTTAAGCAGAATTTGTTTAAATAATATACTTATGTGACAGAAACGGTCCGCTCCGGCTCTGCTCGGGTCTTTAACAAATATTTCAACGATATTTGACGTTGTTTTATTTTTTTAGATAAAAGAACACTTATTGCGGCATAGCTATAATAGTTAAACATATGCTGTCGCGACACTTTTTATAAACAAAAATGTGTTCTACAAAGTCGTAGTACATTATTTTATTCTATCATCAATAGTTTTCGCAGGGCACGCGATGTAAAGAGTATTTTAGGTAATTTTTTTACACCTTGGGTTACATTATTGGAGTTTTAGTAAGGATCCCTAATTTTTTAAAAAAAAGATTATAACCTATATCACTCGGGAATAGTGTAGCTTCCAAACAGTGAAAGAATTTTTCAAATCGGTTCAGTAGTCTCGGAGCCTATTCAATACAAACAAACAAACAAATGTTTCCTCTTTGTAATATTAGTATAGATGAATAGTCAATTTCTCAACAGCAGATCTTCACTTAAAGACTTCATTACCGCAAACGCCAAATGCTTCGTTAACGAGAAACAGGACATTTAGAATGTTTAGTGAAGTAGCTGCGATTTTAAATGAGTTTGTGTAGAAAGTGGTAACACACTTTGACAACGCGGAGAAGTTTCTAAGATGACCGTTTTTTATTTTTTTTGTAAAATTACATTGAATTGTTAATAGCTTTGCATTCGTGCTTGTGAATGTTCTATACTAATTTGATAAATGTGAAATTGTATATCTGAGTGTTTGTTAGGGAATGAAGCAAAGATCTGTTTGGACGCTATTTGGCACAAAGATACAAGGTTGGGTAAAACACATCGTATACTTGTTATCGAGGTGAAGAACGTAATTCGGGCAATGTCGGGTATAGTCAAAGGTAAGATCTCTCAGCGAGCGGATGATTGCTCAGTAGGACCACGTACTGAATGTTAGTCCTTGGGTCGTAACACCAGACGTGTGGACAAGATGGGTCAAGAGACAATCCCCACTGATCATGCTGTGGTCTCCTTGCTGTATAAGGCAGGGGTCGAGTTTTCTGTAGGTAGCCTCCCCCCGGTGAAGGTCAAGGGGCGACCTGAGGGAGTGAGGCCGCGCGGCGCGCGACCAGCACTCTAGCGCGCTGCCATGGAGTAAATAGAGCGACCGGTCGACGGTGTATCGCGTCCCGACTCGGCAGGCTGGTTCTGGTCCAGCGGGGTATTCCGGGACACCAGCGGCACCGTCTGGGCGGCCCGACGGGCTGCCGTACCGAGACGGCTGACGTTTCAGAGCCTTCGATTCGCCTCGAAGGCTCCGTCGGCTGGGCATCCTTGGGGTGAGCCGCGCCGTCTGGTTGTAGTGTTGACCGCGGTAGCCCCCCTACCTCATCCGGGTTCTGACCTCGGAGGGGATCGGACGTCGGGTGTAAGAGTGCAGGGGAGTCGTTTAGTGGGTGGGCCCTAAAATCCTTGGGCCCGCGGTCTGCTCACAACACCATGCAGATCGTAGAGTCTCACATACCCCGTGCGCCCCTTTTGCGCGGGGACCTCGTAGGAGGTTCGGCCCTCTACCCGAAAAAAAAAAAGGGGTCGAGTTTTCGTGGGAGGAATACGTGTGCTGGAATTGTGTGATGACGCAAGATGAGACGCTGATGAAGTCATCATACATCAGGCATACATTATCTATATATATAAAAATGAATTGCTGTTCGTTAGTCTCGCTAAAACTCAAGAGCGGCTGGACCGATTAGGCTAATTGAATTATTTGTGGAAGACCAGAGAAGGTTTAAAAGTTAGATAAATATGAAAATGTTTGGAATTAAATAAAAATAACAATTTTGTTTTTGTTATTGAAGGTTTAAAGGTTAGATAAATATTAAAATGCTCGGAATTAAATAAAAATAAGAATTTTGTTTTTCCTTTGATGTGTCCCCCGTCGGACGGATTCCTTTTGTTTGTTTCAAGCTTATTTTATACAAAAGTTTTGATCTTTTATTTATTGATTGAGGCACTACGAAGTCTGCCGGGTCAGCTAGTCTTAATATATAATATATTACTTCTGTGCGTGTGTTTGTCACTGAACTCCTCCTAAACGGCTGGACCGATTTTAATGAAATTTTCTGTGCACCTTCAGGTGGATTCGAGAATGGTTTAGATTTACAAATCAGCCCGGCAGATGTCGCTGCAGTCGGTATCTAGGTTATTTATCTTTCCTAGGAATAATTTATATGCCAAAACAACGTTTGCCGGGCCAGCAATTACACAATAGCTTTGTAGAAATGATGATCTTCGACAATATGGATTTACAACTACAAATATAAGACGGTGATTATCACCGGTATTTATTCTAGAATTCTTACGAAAAACGATCACTGGTCCACATTTATCTATACTAATATTATAAAGAGGAAAGTTTGTTTGTTTGTTTTGAATAGGCTCCGAAACTACTGGACCGATTTGGATAACTCTTTTTCCATTACAAGGCGACATTAGCCCTGATGAACATAGGCTACATTTTTTAATTTTTATTTTTTTTGATTTCATCTGTTTTCGAGCTCACAACGCATCTGGTATACTATATTTATTTAAGCAATAAAAAAATTCAAATATTCAATCGCGCAATTCGCACTTCTAAACTTTTTTATTTTATCAGTATGTATAATTTAAAAGCAGAAATATCAAATCAGTAATTCAGTGGTAATAAAAGGCATCCACAGCTTAGACATCGATTATATATTTGTCGAATGATACTTTTATATGAAGTTATTAGTAGTTTAATCATTTACGGAATATCTGATACCTGTTACTGTTCGTCTGATGTATAGTCTTTTTTTTTTCTTATATGGATTGGCGAGCTCACAGTCCACCTGGTGTTAAGTAGTTACTGGAGCCCATATACGTACGTACAATATAAATGCCCCACCTACCTTAGATATAAGTTCTAAGGTCTCAGTATAGTTACAAAGGCTGTCCCACCCTTCAAACCGAAATGCATTACTGTGGTACATGCCCGTGCGGACTCACAAGAGGTCCTTCCACTAGTTAAATATAGTTATGTGGAGTTTTAAAACATAAATGAACGGATATATTTATTTACTCTGCACTACCTTTGGTTGACTGGTAGAGAATGCCTTAGGCATTAAGTCCGCCAATGTAAATTTTACATGAAGTGTAATAAATAAATAAATAAATAAATATATGATAGTTTGTTTCTTTAACAATAACTTTATGGTCTGCTGAGGATTAAGTAGATCTTTTTGACCATGCAGTATATATTACGAGACCCAACATTTCGGTATGAAAGCACCTCTGATTTTAGTTTAATTAAATTTTGGTCACAATTTTTTTTATTTTTTTTTTACTTTCGTACCTATGCTGAACTAGGGTGTTAAGTCAGCGTAACCGCGAGAAATTATTCATTTGTAAAGGCAGTACCAAATATGAAATTTTGTGTCATAGTCAAGTCTATAATGAATTATAATTATATTCTTATTCTCGTTAACCGCAGCTTAAAGGAGTCAATTTATAGATAAGCCAATGGGTGGTCCCTACTTTTAAGTTCTATGGCTCATCAGGTGTTAACTGATACCCGATTCTTACGTATACCATTCAAGTAACACGCGATGTTGTAAATTTATCATCATCATCATCATAATTGGTTGCTCTTGGCAGAGCAGTCGTGGTCATGTGAAATTCTTGCTTATTAAAAAAAATATGTTGACAGATGTTTTTCATAGTTTGCGATTCGAGGCCTGGCCCACACACTCGTTAAATGGGGTCTGAGTAAGGTCCTTCGCGGCTGGGGATTCGCGAGGTGAGGTGAGAGCGACGGTCACCTGGTGGTAAGTCATTACCGTCGCCCATGGACTTCAGCAATGCCAGGGGCAGAGCCAAGCCGCTGCCTACCGTTAAGTACTCTCCACAAGCCTCGTTTGAAGAAGGAAATGTCATAGCGCTCGGAGAACTGGAGGGGAGCTCATTCCAAAGCCGGATGTTACGTGGCAAAAAAGATCTCTGGAAACGCACTGTGGATGAACGCAGTGGCTCCAGGTAGTATGGATGAACCCTACCCCGGTGGCGGGCGGTGCGATGGTAAAAACTAGATGATGGTATCATCTCAAACAATTGCTCAGAGCACTCCCCATGGAACATACGGTACAAAACACAGGGAGAAGAGAAGTCCCTCCACAGACCCAGAATTCCCAAACGGTCCGTAAGAATTACGTATCATAGAATCCAATATCATTTCAAAGGATCGTGCGTACGTAACTGCAGTTCATTTGGGCGCATTCTTCGTCTTAATTCGTTGGCAAAAAACCAAACAAACATGGCATAGAATCCTACCAAACCGGTCGTTAAACTTGCCAGCGAAACTCAAGGGGTCACCTACATGACGCGTGATAATAGCTTTCTATCGTTATCAGTGCGAGACCCGCCGCTATTGTTGATTAATTCTACATATTAACTCGTCAAATAGGATAAGCCAAGTCTAATTCGATTTAAGTTGGTAGTTAAAACAATTCTTAAGTTCAAACTCTTCGTTGGATGGAGATTACTCAATTACTTTCTACATACACATCGATCTTGTCTTTAAGAGGTTTTTTGGATTTTGGATACTCCTATTTATAGGTGAAGACTTCGCATGGACCTTGTCTAGCTTTTTATCAACCAACTAATAGAATATAGATAAATACAATCATGCTTTCGGTTCATTTAGAAATTTTATAATATCCTACAAATACATACAAATTTGTATTTAAAAAAAAAACATATTCAAATTAATCCAACGAGTCACATTCCGTTAACAAAAAAAACAACTTTCTAAATATCACATTTAAAAATTTTTAAGAACGACCCAAACAAACACTTACTTTCCAATTAAGTTGAAAACATCCATGTTGCGACAGAAGAAATGTAGATCCGTTGGCTAGTTCTTTACTTTTATTTATGAAATAGCCCAGATCGGCTTACGGCATCACGAATTTCACTTTTCATGCACAAATTCACTGTTTAGTAAAAGAAACACTAAATAATTGTTTAATGTACACTTAGTTCACGTATAGATTAATGTGATTCTCACTGTTATTTAAAAACATACTTGGGGCATTGCTTTTGATTAAAATATAAAATATTTTTTTAATTCTTAAGAGGAACGGGTTTTCTATAAGAGAATGTGAAGTCGAATGCTGGGCGAATGCGGATGTGTATCGTCGCTCGCGCACTCCCCAACTACAAGCTCGTGGGTCGTTACGAACTCGCCATTAAGTCGATTCAGACTCGACTAATGATGGCTGTCATTAGTCGACTTTTTGATCCAGTGTAATGAGCTCCAATTTTTGTTTGCACTATCGTAACTTTACGGTTAGTTAAATTTCTTTTTGTCTATCATTATGTTTGTTACGTGAAGAAAGCATATGTTAGGTAATACGCGCAAAATTTAACATCGAAAGAGACTATTTTGTAATTATTGTTCTAAAGCAGTCTAATGTTACTTTCATAACGTTTACTTAAATTATACTTTGGTTGACGTTTATAATTTATTTATTTATTTATTTATTTATGTACACACAGAAAAAAATACATAGTACAGAGTAATAGGAAAATTATGTACAAAGGCACTGCTTATTTCTTTACGAAATCTCTTCCAGCAGACCTGCGAGAGGATAATGAGAATAATAATAAAAAGTGATAAGTGTGTGTAGAACAAATAACACAGAACTAAAACAACAAATACAACATGAGAATTATAGTAATGCACATACACATTTTTAAGTATACAGTTTATAAGTGAAGTTATTGACTGAAGTAACTAAAATTAGTTTTTTTATTAATACATTTATTATATTTATATCATTTATTAGTTTTATTCTTATAAAAACTACTGCAGTTGTGAATTAAATCGATATTTTTGTTATGAAATTTCGATAAATTTGATAGATTTTGATAGATTGATATCTATCAAATATAATACCAATATTTTATAATCGTTATTTCGCTTGCGATTTTCATTTATTTGCACTCCGGAACTTTCATTCATTCGAAACACGTGTAATACTGGTGGTAGGACCTCTTGTGAGTCCGCGCGGATAGGTACCACCGCCCTGCCTATTTCTGCCGTGAAGCAGTAATGCGTTTCGGTTTGAAGGGTGAGGCAGCCGTTGTAACTATACTGAGACCTTAGAACTTATATCTCAAGGTGGGTGGCGCATTTACGTTGTGGATGTCTATGGGCTCCATTAATCACTTAACACCAGGTGGGCTGTGAGCTGTCGTCCACCCATCTAAGCAATAAAAAAAAATTAAAAAAATAGCGTCACTACTTTTTTTCTTCTTCTTTTTTATTCTTTATATTTAAAATATGTATACAATCTAAATTTGCATGGAATAAAAGGCTTATTATTATTATATTATTTAGCTTGCAAATGATTCATCATTAAATTGGCGGTTCTATCAAATATATCTATGTCGTTTCGTGTTTCAATGGTAATGTCTAGGTCAGTCTCGGTGAGCGCACTTGACCGATTATCGCCCGTGAAATCACGAACCCGTAACAAAACGTTTGCATACTTCTTATTTAGTACGTTTGGCGTTCAATTTACGACACGACTCTAAAATTTATGTTCACTTTCTTTACTTTCGTGCGGTTATGCAATTGTGTTTATAAAATCCAATTTGTTTTGTGAATAAATAAACTCCTTTCTCGCTCGAGTTCATGAATAATAAATAATATTAATTGGGAACGAATCATGCGCGGTCGTCTGGCCCCAAATTAGGATTCCCTGTGTTATGGGTACCAGAGATCACGGACGATCGTGCGTGATTTGTACCCGGGTATTATTATTATTAAATTATTTATTCTAGACATCTAGTCATTCTTCAATGAAGAGTTAATGATAAGCATTTCAGAATGTCTGCTGTATTCGATACCTGATATCGCTCACTAACCCTAAGCACGTCATTACGGATCCTCCCGATCCATTAACGGTGCTTTTAGGTATCTCAAGCACCGGTCAGTGTCCTCGCCGAACCCGGCGCTTGCGACGAAGGATTCGACAAGTAAATTAACCCATAGACAAAGCACACTGAGTTTCTCGCTGGATATTCTCAGTGGGTCGCGTTTCCGGTCCAGTGGTAGATTCTGCGAAGCACGGCTCTTGCTAAGGCCAGTGTTTAGCTACCGGTTTGAGCCCCGTGAGCTCACTTACACGTGAAGAAGAAGCTGAAATAGCCTCTAAAGGCGATCGGCATAGTTAGGAAAAAAAACCCGTAAACTGTTGCCTTAAGGTGTGTCTTCAGGCAACCTGTGTCTACCTTTTTAAGATTTCAATATTCAATACTAGTGACCCGCCCTCGCTTTGCTTCGGAAACTGTAATTTATTATTGATTTCTCAACTATTTAATGGATGTTATTATACATATAAACCTTCCTCTTCAATCACTCTATCTATTAAAAAAAAACCGCATCAAAATCCGTTGCGTAGTTTTAAAGATTTAAGAATACATAGGACAGATATATATATATAGGGACAGAGAAAGAGACTTTGTTTTATACAAATTCAATATTCAATATAGTTGGGATTTGGATTTGACGCCTTAAGTTCGGTAATGATGCAACATTTATAGAGCGTTACATGGTAGGCAGCGGCTTGGCTCTGCCCCTGGCATTGCCGACGTCCATGAGCAACGGTAACCACTTACTGTCAGGTGGGTCGTATGCTCGTCTGCGTACAAAGGCAAAAAACAAAATAATAAAAAAAATTGCGTTTTCCATCGGATTCTAGAATAAATACAAAGCCCTCAAATGTTTGTTCTTTTAACATAAGCCCATGATTCGAACAAAGATGAAAGTAACCCTGTACTTTGTTAATGTAATTAACTATTTAACAATTCTATTAATTTGAGAACAACGCTTTTGGGCTTTGAGCTTTAATCACCTTAATAAAGTGTACATCAATTTTATTGCCCGTGTAGGCAGACGAAGGACACGGCCTACCTGATGGTGAGTGCTTACCGTCGCCGTGGACTTCAGCAATGCCAGGGGCAGAGCCAAGCCGCTGCCTACCGTGGTGGTGCCCACCTAATTGTGAAGTTGTTATATACTATTAGGAAAGAGATGATTATAATATTGTTACTGTTTTATATGTTTTTTCGTTGCTTAGACGGGTGGAGCTCAGAGACATGAACAAACTAAATACCGGCAACCCACATTGGAACATGACTTCTAAATCTGAGCGTTATATCACAATGCTCGAACTAAAGCGCATTGCTGCTTCGTAGTCGAAATAGGAAGGCACGTGGTACCTACCCGTGCGGTATTAAAAGACGGGCTATCAGTAAGATATCTGGTTTATGTGTATTTGGATAAGCATGAGTAGATTTCTTCACCTTAGTATTGACCGGAAAATGAGCAGTAGCAATATCTAACCGGTATTTTCTGGTGGTACGGCGTAATTGTAAGCCAGCACGGGTAGGTACCATGATGTCGTTTTCTTTAGCTTCGAAATTAAACCTTAGAACCCTAAAAAATACCTTAGAACTATATCTCAAGGTGTGTGGCGCAATTTACGTTGTAGATGTCTATGGGCCCCAGTAACCACTTAACACCAGGTGGGCTATGAGCTTGTCCACACATCTAAGCAATAAAAAAAAATTAAAAAAAATTACAATTCGTCTATTACTACAACATTGTATAAAAAAATGCCTTGAGATAAATTAATAAAAGTGTGTTCGTTGGGTTTTTGACCCAACCACGCAGCAACAAATCGATTACCAGCAGTTGACAAGTAAGAAAGTGATGTAGAGACTAAATTCGATTAAAACTAGTGTTAAAAAAATCGATGTGACTCAAACCGCGCTGGAGATATACTTAATTAGAATGTTACGAAACACGGTGATAAAAGTTCACATAACAGAACTTTCTAATGCAAAACAATGTAATCTTGCGAAATATCTCGTAAATAATGTTACCGATTTCGTTCCACACCGTTAGCAGCTTTCATTATTCGATCTTCGACTTAAAATCGATTGTGTGTCGGAAATCTATACTAATATTATTATAAAGCTGAAGTCATCATCATTTATCATATTTTAAATGAATAGCAATAAAGTACCTATCAGTATCTATCTGGTTGGATGTGGTAAAGACGGATATGGAGGAGAATAGGAGAGATAAGGAGGACCTTACTAGTGGTAGGACCTCTTGCGAGTCCGCACGGGTAGGTACCCCTACCTTACCTATTTCTGTGGGGCAGTCGTTGTAACTATACTTAGAACTTATATCTCAAGGTGGGTGGCGCATTTACGTTGTACATGTCTACGGGCTCCAGTAACCAGTTAACACCAGGTGAGCTGTGAGCTCGTCCACCCACCTAAGCAATAAAAAAAAAAAAAACCATCAGTTCATATTATTGTTTATCATCAATAAATAACTCAGTCTGTAAATAGAAATAAAAATTATAATACGGGTATTTATATAATACAACCGCTTAAGACTTAACAGCGGTCAAATTTATATAACACGTCACATCACTATAATTATAATGTATTATCAATACAGCGTCTATGTATTAAAATTAAAAACTATTGTATCAACGGGCCCCAATAAGCATATACCATTAAATCCGTCATAGCTGTAGAGCATCCACATTCCATCATATTCTGTTGGCAATTGAATGGCATTCACTTTGTGATCTTTGGATCCTACAGGAGTTAATTTACCCATTAAAAAAAAAATCGAACTAAATTTAGATCGAAATCTAATTTGATCTATCTCCAATCTGCCAACGGTAATTGAAAACTCTTTGATAATCGAGTTTTATGCCTAGTCAGAACGGCGACTCCTTAATTGAACCTAAGCTATTAATTGAAATGCTGTTCAATTGAAAAATTAACAATTTTAAATTAACTCAGCCGGGCACGTATTTGTCGTTTGGAATCATTGAGGGTACAGAAATACTGGTTTTATTGCGTACTATATATTAAATGTCTCAAGAGTACGCTGATAGTTTAGGATAAATAGTTTCAACTGGTGGTAGGACCTCTTGTGAGGCCGCGCGGGTAGGTGCCACCACCCTGCCTGTTTCTGCCGTGAAGCAGTAATGCGTTTCGGTTTGAAGGGTGAGACAGCCGTTGTAACTATACTCGAGACCATAGAACTTATATCTCAAGGTGGGTGACGCATTTACTTGTTTAGTAGTTGTAGATGTCTATGGGCTCCAGTAACCACTTAATACCAGGAGGGCTGTGAGCTCGTTCGCCGAGAGCTAACGAGTCCATTCTAAGGGAGTTAAACATCCGAAAAAAGCTCTCTTCCATCTGCCGGTTACGTGTTATGAGCTTCTTCGGACACATCATGCGGTCTCCCAGACATCAATTAGAGAAGCTCATCATTACGGGTCGCATAGAGGGCAAGCGCGCCGTGGACAGACCACCAGCTAGAAGGTGAGATCTAGAGAGCCATCCATAAATGACGTCACACGAATTTTAGGACTTTTGAACCCCTCCCCCCGTCCTTGTCACAGGCTGTCGCATTTTTATGACCGGGGGGCCTGATGCGACATCACACATTTTTTCAATTTAGGCCTGTAAGTTAAATTATAAGTTAAATGACTTTGCATGAGAGATAATCTCATAGCGAGAATGCTAAATTATTAAGTTAGTAGATTTTTAAAGTTTTTTATTCCCGTCTAAACTTCGCGTTTTAATATTTTTAATTTTAACATGTGACGTCACAAAACTATTGACCCACCCCATGCCCCTTGTCACACTATGTCACATTTCGGTGATACCCCCCCCCCCCCTCCCCATCAACGTGTGACGTAATTTATGGATGACCCGTAGTAAGAGAAGCAATTGGTGGTAGTCTGTATCATGCGGTCCAAGCCACCCATGATCGAACACAGTGGAACTCACATGTGGTCGCGATCCTCAGCAGTGAAAGAACGATATAGAAGATACCACCATCAATGAAATAGAGTTCATGTGGTAGTTGGCCTTGAGTTATTTTATGGAGTTAAATTAGGAAAGGAATTCCATATATGTAGATTGGTTACCGAGTCATGTCCTTCTTTGAACAAGAAGCTTGGTTATGCCGCATACCTATGATTACGAATAAACATGATGGACGAGCGACTAGCCAGTACTCTTGTTAAATCAATAGGAGATTATTAAGATCGCACTCTTATCATACCCGATCGTGTAGACCGAATGGTAAACAGTCGACGTCGCCAGAAGGCAAGCCACCGGTCCACAAGTCCACTAAGGTACCACAGGCACCGGTCACCGTCCTCGTCGAACCCGTCGCTTGCGACGAAGGGCTCGACGAGCGAATTAGCCCATAGACACAGCCCGCTGAGTTTCTCGCCGGATCTTCTCAGTGGGTCGCGTTTCCGATCCGGTGGTTGATTCTGCGAAGCACTGCTCTTGCTAGGGTATGTGTTAGCAACCCTCCGGTTGGAGCCCCGTGAGCTCACCTACACACGTTAGAGCGAAGCTGAAATAGCCTCTCAAGGCTATAAAAAAAACACTCTTATCCCGGATGACTATTTTAACATAAAATAACAAAAGAGAAAATCCTGCAGTAAATTTTGCAGAGAGCATTGTATTTGTTGTGGTAATAAGTTCCAGCAAGTGCTAAACAGCTATCGGCCCATGGCCATCAACAATGTAAATGGTTCCTGGCATTGAGACATGACTTGAAAGTCTCAGCTCTGTAGTACAACGGCTGCCCCAAACGGATTACTGCTTCGCGATAGAAATAGGAAAGGTGGTACCTACCACTGTGGGCTCACAAGGCGCTCTACCTAGAGTATTGATCGTGCTAATAATTCTTGATATGATAACAATTGAATACATTACCAAAAGTACATGGCATAGCCTCGGGTGGTCTGGTTCATATTTAAGATTCACGAATTAATTATCTATAGGTATACTAATATTATAAACATGAAAGCTTTGTTTGTTTGTATTGAATAGGCTCCGAAACTAATGAACCGATTTGAAAAATTCTTTTACTGTTTGGAAGCTACACTATTCCTGAGTAGCATAGGGTATAAATCTTTTTTTCTAAGAATTAGGGATCCTTACTAAAACTCCAATACTGTAACCCAAGGTGTAAAAAAATTACCTAACATATTCTTTACATCGCTTGCCCTGCGAAAACGATTGATGATAGAATAAAAGAATGTACTAAGAACACATTATTATTCACAAAAAGTGTTGCGACAGCATAATATGTCTAACTATTGTAGTTATTCCGTAATAAGTGTTCTTTTATTTAAAAAAAACGTGTGGCACTCTGGAACTGCCGCGGTAAAGCTATTGCATAGCACTTTTTATTAACTTATGCAATTATAATTAGACAATGATAATTTAATATTAAAACAATAATAAAACAAGACCACGCTATATTAAATATTAATAAAAGCAAAACCTTAACTGTCCCCTTCACACTCATAAGCTAGACCGCGCGTGAGAGAGATGGGCAGACTTTTCATGATGCGCATGCAGTGTGACGTCACGCCGCGCGCTTATTCACAAACACTACACAAGCGCAACGTGTGAATGTGTTGAACGCGAGCTACATGGAGTGAGGGGTGTTATGTTTTTTTCGTTACGGAATTTCATGATTCGGTCGCCGCGCTCAAGGCCCGCGATAAAAGCTATGCAATAGCTTAAAAATAAAACAACGTCATACATCGTTGAAATTTTTGTTAAAGGCCCGAGCGGAGCCGGAGCGGGCCACTAGTTAGGTATAAAGAACAAATATTTAGCTGAAGCGCAAAACTTTTGTTTTCAATTTGTGTTTGTTTTCATTCCAGCTCAGCCTTAATATTTAATTGATAAACGAGCCGTGTATTATTTCTAAGTATGTTGAACATAGGCTTAACAAAAACAAAACAATTTTGCACAACACATGACTCACTCGAGATTATCGGGTTATTAATTTAAGGTTCGAATCCCGCAGGCGGGTACCAATTTTTCTAATGAAATACGTACTTAACAATTGTTCACGATTGACTTCCACGGTGGAGGAATAACATCGTGTAATAAAAATCAAAACCCGCAAAATTATAATTTGCGTAATAACTGGTGGTAGGACCTCTTGTGAGTCCGCACGGGTAGGTACCACCACCCTGCCTATTTCAGCCGTGAAGCAGTAATGCGTTTCGGTTTGAAGGATGGGGCAGCCGTTGTAACTATACTGAGACCTTAGAACTTCTATCGCAAGGTGTGTGGCGCATTTACGTTGTAGATGTCTATGGGTTCCAGTAACCACTTAACACCAGGTGGGCTGTCAGCTCGTCCACACATCTAGGCAATAAAAAAAAGGTAAAATATTTAGTATAGTAATACCATTTAGAAGGAAATTTAGTTTTTTGTTGTTGTTGTTAAGGCTCAAAATGAAATACGCAGTATCGTACCTACGTTTATCTGTGGCCGCGAACATGTCGGATCTCTAAAAGGCAAGCCCTAAAACACACGAAAAAGTTCAACGTCGATTCAAACTTTCACAGTAATCAAGTTCGCGGAAGAGGACAGCTTTCACTCTGGCCAGAAATACAACCGTCACTAAATATTACTTTTACAAAAATTTGACCACGTATAAGGAAGGCCCTAGATAAAATTTATTTACACACATATACAATCACTTTGTTTATATGAGTCGTCTATTATCAAAGGTGGCAATCTGTGCATTTGGACAAAAAAATGTTATTAATATGTCAATACAGATTGATTTGAATATAATCGTCTCCGTCAAAGAATACGGTTCAAAACCTGCATTAAATAAAGTATTAACTTAACCTGTTATTTATCTAAGATGTCGTTCAGAAGAGTTTTGTGACTGCCAATGGAATACAAAGTCAATAATTCGTTTTTCTGATTTACCAATCATTGTCCAAAAGTCACATTGCCGGCTTTGATAATAGTCGACTCATATACGGGTTTCGCTAACACATTAATATGTATCAAAACGTTGTCTATTGAAAGTAAATTCATCAATGAAATCAATGCACGTTTTTGACACAAATAAGGCAGTGCTATGAAATTTTAAAATCGAATTGAAATGCGCCAATAATTTCACTTTTGTTTGCGATTCGAATTCACTATTGCTGCAGTGATTATTGTAGTTTACTGGTGGTAGGACCTCTTGTGAGTCCACGCGGGTGGGTACCACCACCCTGCCTATTTCTGCCGTGAAGCGGTAATGCGTTTCGGTTTGAAGGGTGGGGCAGCCGTTGTAACTATACTTGAGACCTTAGAACTTATATCTCAAGGTGGGTGGCGCATTTACGTTGTGGATTTCTATAGGCTCCAGTAACCACTTAACACCAGGTGAGCTGTGAGCTCGTCCACACATCTAAGCAATAAAAAAAAATAAAAATAAAAAAGTCTACGTCCTAATAATTGAAGCTCCTGTATAACTGGAATCTGCAGAGCCATTTATACAAAACTAGCGACCCGCCCTCGCTTCGCTTCGGAAACTGTAATTTATTATTGATTTCTCCATTATTTAATGGATGTCATTATACATATAAACCTTCCTCTTCAATCACTCTATCTATTAAAAAAACCGCATCGAAATCCGTTGCGTGGTTTTAAAGATTTAAGCATACATAGGGATATAGGGACAGAGAAAGCGACTTTGTTTTATACTCTGTAGTGATAGTGAAGACACAAGATGAGATATGGCTCGTCTTAAGGGAAGATATCTTGGGTTTGGAGCGAACTTAGTTAAAAGACAATAGTAAAGGCGACATTCATATATCCTCCCTGAAAAGATGGAAGCAACTCTTGAATTGGCCCGTCTTATTGCTGCCAATAAACAACCTGGTTGAGCCATATGGGCTTATAAAGTTCTTCTCCCTATCACTAGTAATTATGGAAACTATGATTTTGGTAAATATAATTTTTTTTGCATAATATTATTATACGATCACGATTTTTTTTCTATTGCTTAGATGTGTTGAACGAGTTCACAGCCCACCTGGTGTATAGTGGTTACTGGAGCCCATAGACATCACGCAAATGCGCCACCCACCTTGAGATATAAGTTCTAAGGTCTCAAGTATAGTTACAACGCCTGCCCTAACCCCTCAAACCGAAACGCATTACTGCTTCATGGCAGAAATAGGCAGGGTGGTGGTAACCACCCGCGCGGACTCACAAGAGGCCCTACCACCAGTAACATTATTGTTAAAGTCTGTAGTCAAGTTGAGAATAGATTTAATATTGTTTTTCTTTAATATTATTTTTCTATAGTGTAGCCTTAGCGAAATCTGTGATTATAGAAGAATATTTTTGACCATAGAACCATGATAATGTTCAAACTTATAATTTA
This sequence comes from Bombyx mandarina, assembly GCF_003987935.1. Next base: position 5,150,499 of record NW_021011483.1, read on the forward strand.
AATTACTAATTACAGTCGAGTTTCGACTACCGCGCGACCGCTAGTTTACATAAAAATACCATACATGTACACACACGACTTTCACAGTTGAAGATAACATCACGTAGTATTATCATGAACAAAAGCAATTGCATTATGTTTTAATAGATAGGAATGCTATTCATGCAATGCAATTTCCATCGACCTCATTACTCAAGGTGGGGGTTGTTCCGTAGTTTTTGGTGATAATTCAGCCTGGTTTATAAGCTTTTGTGTTTGAAAAATCTCCAATAATTAACAATTCACGAAAATCGAAACGTATTGAAAGAAATACCTTAGAGCGAATAATGCTAAAGGTATTTAAAGCCTATATTTGACCTTTATTTCTTACAAGGTCCTTTTATTTATCAATGCGTAGACGGGTGGCCGAGCTCACAGCCCGCCTGGTGTTAAGTGGAGCCCATAGATGTCTACAACGCAAATACCGCCACCCACCTTGAGATATGAGTTCTAAGGTCTCAGTATAGTTACAACGGCTGCCACACCCTTCAAACCGAAACGCATTACTGCTTCACAGCAGATATAGGCAGGATGGTGGTACCCACCCGCGCGGACTCACAAGAGGTCCTGCCACCAGTAATAGCAGCAAATTATAATTTTGCGGGTTCGATTTTTATTACACGACTAGCTGACCCGGCAGACTACGTAGTGCCGCAATCGATAAATAAAAGACCTAAACTTTATTTAATTCCGAGAATTTTCATATTTATCTACCTTTTAAACCTTCTCCAGACTTCGATAATAATTCAAGACCAAAATTAGCCAAATCGGTCCAGCCATTCTCGAGTTTTAGCGAGACTAAAGAACAGCAATTCATTTTTATATATATAGATGTTATTCCTTCACCGTGGAAGTAAATACCATCAAAATAATGGACCACAAAGCCAGTCTCATTACCTAAAAAGATACTCGCTCCTAAGCTCGAAGTGACGTTTCTTATTCGCAGATCATAAATCACGAAAATTAAGATGGCCGCATGAAAAATTTGCGAAGCGTGGCATTTTAGTGTTTTATCATGATTTGCATGTTTTCCTGTGATTTTCTTCACGTAATAACGTAGTTTGAGTTATCAATCTTAACGTCGAAAGAGGCCGAAAATTTATTCGGATCTTTTCATAGTTGGTGAGTAAAAAGGCTAGAGAATTACGTAATCTGGATGATGTTGAAGATCACAGCAAATAAAGGACGCTCTGATAAATTTGAACATCGATAAAGATCGCATCGGCTACGTGGTGGGAAAATGAGGATCGGAGTTGGGTGAATTGATTTTATTTTACTGGTGATAAGACCTCTCCGCACGGGTAGGTACCACCACCCTGCCTACTTCTGCCGTGAAGGAGTAGTGCGTTTCGGTTTGAAGGGTAGGGCAGCCGTTGTAACTGTACTGAGATCTTAGAACTTATATCTCAATGTGGGTGGCGCATTTACGTTGTAGATGTCCATGGGCTCCAGTAACCACTTAAGACCAGGTAGGCTGTGAGCTCGTCCACCCATCTAAGCAATAAAAAAAATTGGTTTAATTGAGTGTTTCTTTGGGCTTATACGTGTAATGGTGGTATACTAACAGATTAGCATCTGTGAAAGTGCAAAAATGAAACCAAGCCACTGGATGTAGCTTCTTGAGCTCTTCCAAAAAGTCCACTTAAAAAGTCTCACTAAATAAGCACCATTTTATTAAAGCTTTACTTTCATTCTAATTGATTAAAGTCTCAAAATAATCAACCTCACCACATTTTGTTTCACGTCATTTTTCATATAAATATAAATATGGGTATAATAAATTAAGATTTTTATAAACTTGAGAGTAGAATCAGTGGCGGGAAGCCGATTGCCAGACTTAAAAAAGGAGTAGAAAGACGGCGTATTTTTTGAACGTTAAATTCGAATAATTTTGTTTTTTCTACGATATCAACACGAACGGTTCGAAATTTAAAATTGTAATGACGCTCAGCAAAAAATCTTTTCGGTGTAAAATTTGATGTAGAGAAAAGGGCACAAAGCCGAATGTCTCATTCCTTTTACAGTGCAGCACGTTCTATCCGTGATTACTCTTTGGGAGATCCACGAATTTGTTAAATTGGGATCAAAGGATTGGAGTGCAATTTGTGTCATGTTCGATTCTAACAGCTCAGACATCCGTTTGCCTCGGTAAATGTACGCTTGATGTCAAGTTAAGAATAACAAAATGTGGATGTGCTTTTTACTAGCTGTAGTTAGTAAGGTCAGCTCTGGTTCGCTTGGAGTTAACTGGCGTCTGATAACAACAGAACATTAACGGATTTTGGAGTTTCAATTACTTTTAAAATGTAATTCAGAATTAATATATTTTTTTCATTCCTACCTATGCTGATAGCTTTGAGAGGCTATTTCAGTGTAACTTTCACTAGTAGGTGAGCTCATGGGGCTTAAACCTGACGACGTTGCTAACATGAGCCCTAGCAAGAGCCGTGCTTCGCAGAATCTGCCACCGGATCGGAAACGCGACCCACTGAGAAGATCCCCGCGCGGACTCACAAGAGGTCCTACCACTAGTATATAAATAAATATATTTTTGTCTTTGTCTATTGATAGATCTCAGAAATATGTGGCACACGTATGATGCGATATGCTTTAGCACAAAAGATAATTACCACAGCAGAGATGTTGTTTATAAGAAAAGCCTAAGAGAACACTCTAGGTACAGCTGACATCTGAAAATTCGGACAACTTCTAGTATACCTACCATAATCATTTATCATAGGAATTTGGTCACATTTATCTATACTGATATTAAGAAAGAACTAAAGAGGAAAAGTTTGTTTGTTTGTTTGTATTGAATTGGCTCCGAAACTACTGAACCGATTTGAAAAATTATTTCACTGTTTGGAAGCTACACTATTCCCAAGTGACATAGACTATACTCTTTTTTGAAAAAAATTAGGGATCTTCACTTAAAGTCCAATAATGTAACCCAAGGTGTAAAAAAATTACCTAAAATATTGCTTACATCGCGTGCCCTGCGAAAACTATTGATGATAGAATAAAATAATGGACTACGACTTTGTAAAACCCATTATTGTTTACAAAAAGTGTCGCGGCAGCATATTATTATGTCTGACTATTATAGTTATGCCGCAATAAGTGTTCTTTTATCTAAAAAAATAAAACAACGTCAAATATCGTTGAGATTTTTGTTAAAGACCCGAACAGAGCCGGAGCGGGCCGCTTGTTGTATTATGAATACTAGAGGTCCCGCAATAGTCGAAATTCGAATATAATTAATTGGAATTGTAAGTTTGTACACTATTATGATTGTATTTTATACTCACACTACAATCACAAATTTCGCCAAGACTACACTATAAAAAATATTAACAAAGACAAACAATATTTAATCTATTCTCAATTTGACAACAGACGTCAAGAACAAAAGTTTGACAATAAATAGTATGCATGCGTGTGTGCGTCAAATATGTGGTATGTAGTGTGTGTAATGTTTTCTTTATTGATGTAATGTATCTTTTATACATTATTTAAAAAAAATATTAGCATTGTGCACTTCTTCTCTATATTCTCTATAAGTGTGGAAAATTTCATATTCCTCCGTCCGCGCAATTTTCGTAAAAAAGGGATACAAAGTTTTTGCTTCACGTATTAATATATAGATTCATAACAAAACTTCAGGAACATCCAAGTTATTAGTAGCTCTGTGGCTGACATAGAGCTAAGCTTAAACAAGATAATTTGTATTCGACACAAACTGCTTTTTTTACTACCGGCTACACTAGTAAACTAGCTGTTTGAGACAATTAATGTTTTTAATGTAACGAACCATTATTTGCGATGGCTATATTTGATTCTTAGGGATGCCACATGCTGCTCCATTGCTAATTAGGAACCTCTATCTTATGAACGTTGAAAATTAAGATTGATGGGTGAACTGTTACGGGGTGGGTCCAGGAGCTCTTTTAAAAAAAGAAAACTGTGGCTGGCACTGAGTTTATCTTATATCTTTAAATGAGCAATTATTGTATATTAATATATATATAATCTAAACCTCGGAAACGGCTCCAACGATTTTCATAAAATTAAGTATACAGGAGATTTCGGGGGTGATAAATCGATCTAGCTACGATTCATTTTCAGAAAATGTTGTTTTATTCGTGTTTTCAATAATCAACTCTTCCCGACATCTATTGGCGAATAATAATACTATTTTTCTTAATTGAGGGCAACTAACCGCTTTAAAGACACAACAAGATGGCGTTATCAAAAAAAAAAACATCTAGTTTTTTTTTTTTTTTTTCTTGCTTAGATGGATGGATGACCTCACAGCCCACCTGGTCTTAAGTGGTTACTGGAGCCCATAGACATCTACAACGTAAATGCGCCACCCAACTCGAGATATAAGTTCTAAGATCTCAGTATAGTTACAACGGTTACCACACCCTTCGAACCGAAACGCATTACTGCTTCACGGCGGAAATAGGCGGGGTGGTGGTACCTACCCGTGCGGACTCCCAAGAGGTCCTACCACCAGTGATTACGCAAATTATAATTTTGCGGGTTTTATTTTTATTACACGATGTTATTCCTTCACCGTGGAAGTCAATCGTGAACATTTGTTGAGTACGTATTTCATTAGNTGCTTCACGGCGGAAATAGGCGGGGTGGTGGTACCTACCCGTGCGGACTCCCAAGAGGTCCTACCACCAGTGATTACGCAAATTATAATTTTGCGGGTTTTATTTTTATTACACGATGTTATTCCTTCACCGTGGAAGTCAATCGTGAACATTTGTTGAGTACGTATTTCATTAGAAAAATTGGTACCCGCCTGCGGGATTCGAACACCAGTGCATTTATATGCATACGAATGCATCTCACGTCTTATCCTTTAGGCCAAAACGACTTCAAAAACTTATTAAAGAAGTAGTGTACAAATGATGTGTGTTTTCGCTACTCAAGCCAAATCGGTTCTGCCGCGCTTTAGTAGTAAATCGTCTTTATATAAAGACGATGCATTCAAGAAGGCCTTAGTCTGCATTATCATTTATATTGCGTTATTATTGAGGGGCATATGTAACAGAACGACCTCATGGCCCCATTTGATGTTAAACGATCACTGTAGCCTATAGACATCACGGTGTGAAGAATTTGAGGAATAAGGTCGAATTTTCATTCGTATTGCGTAACGGCTATTCCACCATTCAGATCGGAATGCGAGATGGCTTCGTGGCTGAAATGTGCTTGACAGTGGTACCTACCCGTAGTGTCTTACAATCGGCCCTATAAGTCATGCGTGGTATCAGGGAGGACGCTTTATCTCAACTAGCATATACAATATAAAAATAAATGTATTAATAAAATTACTCACCCACCAACTGTTGCTTCGCACCACTAAATATATCGATAAAATCAAATCACATAACAACGGTCGATAAGCACAAGATAGTCAATGAGAATCCCCGACGCGACGTTGCGTTACCAAAAAACGGTAGAGCACTGCGAAATACGTACCTGGTTTGAAAAGCGTCACGCATCGTTTACATTTCAACGAAAATTATTGTGTGTCGCTAATCATTGTACGGCCGTGAGGAAATAGTGAGGGGAAAGCCGATGTCGAGAATCCTATCGATAGGCGATTTTACGGGACAGTCTCTGCAACATTACAATCACGATGGCACTATCTTTCATGCCAAGATACAGGACGGCGGACTCATATTAAATCTCATGTCAAGCAAAGGATCGATTTTATTCCTTCATTCTGAACTTTTTTTGGTAAACACATTAAAATATGAAAGACTGAGAATGGTTCTAGGGCCAGGAATCCTAGTAGATTCATCATCTCGATGCCTCATTCCTCCGATATCGACTACCTTATTGCTAGGAAGAATGAGGTGGCCATTACCATTCCTCTCATTGATGGCCCGTTACTGATTTTTATTTTATTCCTTTAAATCAGGGGGTCCCAAACTTAATTTGTCACTGCCCACTTTGAGAATAAATTCATTTTTAGCGCCCCCATTTTTCATCTCCTGAAAAACCACTATAGCGAGAGCTCAGTTAAGAGTAAGAGTCCTCCTAAATGACATTAAAAATCCCCCATTATTTTTCTGGGTCTCTTACCGTCCCCCTTTAGGCCTGCAGAGCCCACAAGGGGGCGTTATCGCCCACTTTGGGAAAGACTGCTTTAGATGGTGTGACGAGCTCACATCTAATCTGGTGATAAGAAGTCGCCGGAGCCTATGGACATCAACAACGTAAATACCACCATCCAATTTGAGACATGAGTTCTAAGTCTCAGTTTTATAGTTACAAAGGCTGCCCCAGCTTTCAAACCGAAACCCATTACTGCTTCACGCCAGGAAAAAGCAGGGTGGTGGTATCCGTGCGGGCTTATAGCACGTCCTACCATTTGACCTTGGTACACATTATAGACTAACTCCTTCCTTGGTATATGTTAATTAGATGGCCGTGATGAATGAGTAAATCATAGCTCATGTGTACTGAATGTGCATCGTTCGATTCCGCTGACGTCCCAGAGTGATGTAGGGTTTATCAAATGCTGTAAGTTCATTGACCTTTGATGTCGATAGCGAAAGAACTATCGACTGCTTCCCACCACTAGCAAAGGAGGAAATTGTACTTATAAAATTAGAACAAATATTATTGGAAAGCGAAGTAATAGTTACGCTAGGTGAACACACGACAGACGAAAGAATACAGTGAAATTTAATGCATTATGTAATGATAGACATTGTAGACAATGATAGACATTGTACAGGAGCTACTTGCAGTGGAAGTAAGCCGAAACAATGCTTCGACATCGAAATTAGCCCTAAATTAGTGTGGCTAAAACCAGCCCGACCATTACCAATGCGAAGCTGCAATGGGATTCCTTTTGAAGAGCTTTACAGCTGTCATGAAATTGAGACATTCGAAGTCGTCGTGGCCTAACGTATAAGACGTCCGATGTTTTCGTGTTGAGCGATGCACCGGTGTTCGAATCTCAGGCGGGTATCAATTTTTCTAATGAAATACGTACTCAACAAATGTTCACGATTGACTTCCACGGTGAAGGAATAACATCGCGTAATAAAAATCAAACCCGCAAAATTATAATTTGCGTAATTACTGGTGGTAGGACCTCTTGTGAGTCCACGCGGGTGGGTACCACCACCCTACCTATTTCTGCCATAAAGCAGTAATGCGTTTCGGTTTGAAGGGTGGGGCAGCCGTTGTAACTATACTTGAGACCTTAGAACTTATATCTCAAGGTGAGTGGCGCATTTACGTCGTAGATGCCGATGGGCTTCAGTAATCACTTAACACAAGGTGGGCTGTGTGCTCGTCCACTCATCTAAGCAATAAAAAAAAACACTTAAACATATTATTATCTCAAGCTAGCAGTTTTTATTGCTTAGATGGGTGGACGAGCTCACAGCCAACTTGGTGTTAAGTGGTTACCGGAGCCCATAGACATCTACAACGTAAATGCGCCACCCACCTTGATATACAAGTTCTAAGGTCTCAAATATAGTTACAGCGGCTGCCCCACCCTTCAAACCGAAACGCATTACTGTTTCACGGCAGAAATAGGCAGGGTGGTGGTACCTACCCGCGCGGACTCACAAGAGGTCCTACCACCAGATTCTGCGAAGCACGGCTCTTGCTAGGGTTCGTGTTAGCAACGTCGTCAGGTTAGAGCCCCGTGAGCTCACCTACACACGTTAGGGCGAAGCTGAAATAGCCTCTCAAAGCTTAGGTATAAAAAAAAATAAGCTGAATTCTGATTTGTGCTGTTTAAAATTCTTTCAGACTGCGTTGAAAGCAGAATGCGTCGTTGTGTTGCAGCAAAATTGGCTCTGGTTGTGGTGAACCAAAAAATCTAGTTTAGGCATGGATTTAATCAAAAGAAAATCTTTTGACTAGCGACTGTTATACCTAAAGAAGTATTAAGCCTTATATGAAATTGTTAAAGATAAATAAATTAAAAAAGCCCTTGACATTGTCGGAAATTATGTACTTTCACGATAAGAATCGCTAGCACAAAGCTTCGAAGCTATGAAAAAGCTACAAACGATAGCTTTTCCCGATAAGACTACCTCGTGAGAATTAAAGCGGCCTTCTAGTTAGATGTTTATTTTTTATGAATTTATGATTTGATTATTAATTAATCTCTATATTAATACGTGAAGCAAAAACTTTGTATCACTTTTTACGAAAACTGCGCGGACGGAGGAGTATGAAATTTTCCACACTTATAGAGAATATAGAGAAGAAGTGCACAATGCTAATATTTCTTTAAAATAATGCATAAAAGATACATTAAATCAATAAAGAAAACATTACACACACTACATACCATGTATTTGACGCACACACGCATGCATACTATTTATTGTCAAACTTTTGTTCTTGACGTCTGTGGTCAAATTGAGAATAGATTAAATATTATTTGTCTTTATTAATATTTTTTTATAGTGTAGCCTTGGCGAAATTTGTGATTGCATGTGTATATTGATAGTATGTGTACAAACTTACAATTCCAATTAATTATAGTCGAATTTCGACTACTACGGGACCTCTAGTTTTAATTATTATAAAATTTTAATAATTGTGCTTCTGATTCGAATATTTTTAACTGGGAGTAGAGCGTATTGAATGCTCGCATGAATAGGTTATATTTGCCGCAATCATGCATTCTGAGTTAAATTAAAGATAGAGCAGCTAGTATGGAACAATAAGTGAGACTGCGATCTTCGATGCTCCAAGGTGAACGCCATCCATATTTTCATGTAACAATTTCGGTAATGTCAATGGGGAGTTCTGAATGCTCGTTGTTATCCATTACCCTGGCAGTGAGACATCCACACGTTTCAGCTGGTGATGATTGGTCGTTGCTCAAGGACATTAGTAATGCCAGGAGCACAGCCAAGCCGCTGCCTACCGTTTAATTAGTTATTTAGTGTACAGTAATTAAGTGAAGATTTCTTTGACACATTTCTAATTTTAAATACAATGAAACGAAAAAGAAACATTAAAAAAAGAGACAAACATATGTATTTAACTATAGGATTTAGCCTATGAGCGAATAAGATAGAATACTGCGTGTCACTTTTTCTAAATAGCCCTATATTATGGTTTTTACTTTTTTTATTGCCTTTGCCGGCCGTATGCCGACGAGCATACGGCCCACCTGATGGTGAGTGGGTAGCGTCGCACATGGACTTCAGCAATACCAGGGGCAGAGCCCAGCCGCTGCCTACCATTAAGTACTCTCCACAAGCCTCATTCGAAGAAGGACATGTCATAGCCGCTCAGGAAACACCGCGGTTGGGAGAAAAGTTCTCTGGAAAAGCACTGTGGATAGCTTTGTGTAGCTTAAATAACCTCCGCTCCGGTAGTGGATGCTGCGATGGTAATAACAAGTCTGTTGTAATTAACACGAAAAACCTGAACACCCAATATTCAAGCTTTATACATTTAAATAATCATTCTAATCTCGAAGAACGTGGTCTGTGGTTTAGGACTGGTCCGATTCCCTAGTCCGATAACAATTGCGTGATGTTTGACGATTAATGAAATTAAAGAAAATCATGAATTTATTCTAACCTTATCGCTTCGAAGTTGGAAAAAATTGGTAAGCGTACAATTACAGATGAAATTAAATATTCTTTTAAGAAATTATGAAACCAAGGCCTTACACCCACGGACGGTTCAAAATATTTATAGTGTTCGGAAATTAATTTTTTTTTTTTTTATTTTGTGACCTGGTAACTAAGACCTTTAAGTCATGTCTTATTTTAATATAAATTCTTATTTTTATAAAAAATGATAATAATAATATGGAGTGAAATAAAATGAAGACAGAATTTGAGACATTAATCAATTGGGATGAAATGAGACGATATGGGATGAAATATAATCTCAGTAAAATGGTGGTCATTTGCTGAGATTTTTTCAGTGAACTTTTTGGAGGATCCCGAGAAGGTAGGTCTAGCAGCTTTGTTATATTTTCCCACATTTGTGCCCTTTCACAGATATTAAACAGTTAATAAACCACCGTATTACATATTTAAACCTTAAGAAACACTAAATAGACAAAATAAAACAAATCACAATACTTCACTCCTCGCGCTCCTGCCAAAAAGTCCCTTATATTATTATAAACATATATTTTTACTGGAGGTAGGACCTCTTGTGAGTCTCCACGGGTAGGTACCACTACCCTGCTTAATTTTGCCGTGAAGCAGTAAGCGTTCCGTTTTGAAGGGCGGGGCAGTCGTTGTAACTATACTGAGACCTTAGAACTTATATCTCAAGGTAGGTGGTGCATTTACGTTGTAGATATCTATGGGATCCAGTAACCACTTAAAACCTGTGAGCTCGTTCACCCATCTAAGCAATAAAAAAATAAATATTCGCCCATATACCAAATCCAACCAAGCTTTAAGTAGTAATGTGCCTTTTATAAGTTCCAAACTACTGATAAATACAATCGAGTAAAATTGAGAATCCGATTACAAGGTACATAATATATCGATATAATGATAATAAAAGAAATACGTCAGATTAAATCGTAAAGGTTATTTTACTTATGTCGTAACTGGTAAGCTTAAATAACAATGCTCTAAGTCTTGTGGAAGATTTTAATGTAACTTCATGTGTCGATGCCAAATCCTATGTCTGTGCCTGTCGGATTCATTGTCTTCGTTTGACTTCAGCTTCACAGAGCTAGTGAGAATGCTTCAGGCGCTACCCCAATCTTTAAGTCCGAAGCATGGAGTTAATAAGTAAGAATAGTAACTCTATGGTCCGAAGGCAAAGGTCCTTGTCGATCGAAATACTCACACAAGCAGACTGTGATGCAAACGTTGCGTGCTCAAAGAAAATGAACCTCGCAAATAAAACTTTATCGTTTCCTCTCGTACCTAAATTACAGAAAAGGGCACATTAATCCTAATAACTGAAGTCTAAGGTCATAAAGTTTCGGCTCTGGAATATTAGCTGGCTATTCAAATAATGAAAAACTTGTCTTAATTAAAATTCGGGCTTATTTTGCAGCTGTAGCCAGCGTTGGAGGATTTAGGGGTGTATAGAGATATATAGTCTTCGCGGTATCATTTAAATGTGTTAAGAAAGAAGTCAATCGGTCGAAGCAAGATCGCATTCACACATCGATTACAAACGGGAGTGGAGCAACACGCAAAACAAGACAGTATCTACTCAAATGTATCCGATATTAATGAACGCGAGTGTAAAAACAATATGGTAAAACAATAACATCGAAGCCTAGTGAATTTAGACAACAATGTACACGTCTAGAAGATGAATGTGACTAGGAGATTTATGGAAATGGTAGTGCAAGGTAGAGGGGGAAGAGGTTGACCGAAGAATGCATGGATGGAGTGTGAATGACGACATGAGAGAGAGAGAGCAGTGAGTGTTGAGATAACAGCTGATAGAAGAGAATTACAGAGAAAAATTAGGTATGCCAGCCCCACTTAGTGGTATAAGGTGGCGAAAAAGAAGAATGTACAATGCGATTACAAGAAGAATGCGGCAGTTCTTGGTGAGCTTATGCATTTATTTATTCGTTGTATTCTAGACTTACATCGGGAAATATATACCTTTCCTACTTAATGAGATAGGCGACAGCTTTCCCATGTATTCGTGACCTCTTTTTGGGCAGGTCGCTAGTATAGCTTTCTACATTACATTGTCGTAACTCTCTTAAATAATGCTGGTTAAATATTATTTAAAGTTGGTTAAATAATGTTTATGGAAAAAAGTACATGATCAATACAACACGAAAACGTGATTATGAACATTCGTGTGTTTCAGTAATCAAATGTAATTTATGTTTAAGCTAACTTGTACTAACTTGACCTTCGTAATATGATTACATTACCGGCGATGGCGTGTAACTTGGTATGCAATGTACAATCGTGGGCTATATACTCAACACAGTTTTTTTTTTTGTAGCTTAGATGGGTGGACGAGCTCTCAGCCCACCTGGTGTTAAGTGGTTACTGGAGCCCATAGACAATTACGACGTAAATGCACCACCCACCTTGAGATATAAGTTCTAAAGTCTCAAGTATAGTTACAGCGGCTGCCCCACCCTTCAAACCGAAACGCATTACTGCTTCACGGCAAAAATAGGCAGGGTGGTGGTACCTACCCGCGCGGACTCACAAGAGGTCCTACCACCAGTAAATCAACAACAATATTCATCAACAACATTCAAATGTCGACATGTCCGTGGTATGGCAGTAGTCCGGAAAATACTCAAGTAACTTCGGCGTATCGGCTCAATTCACGCAATATAATAGAGATTTAGACCTTGATTGAGAACTGACATTAGATTTTGAGTCATTCTCAAAGTAAGAATAAGTTGAAATGAAACTTGTATTGCATTAAAAATATTTGCGTGTAATCTTTACTCATCCAAATGTCATGTCAAACCACAGACCCTATTATATGATTAGTAAGATACGTCGCTACCATTTGAGATTAATATTAACATAGGTTAATGATTATTAATGAATTGTCATTCGGCAAAGTGGTGTTTTTGGAACGAAGTTCCTTATGGGACGAGTTTTTTTTTTTCGGGCCGGGGCCGAACCTCCTACGAGGTCCCCGCGCCTAGGGGGCGCGCGGGGTATGTGAGACTCAATGATCTGCAGGTGTTGAGAGCAGATCGCGGGCCCAAGGATTTTAGGGCCCACCCACTAAACGACTCCCCTGCACTCTTACACCCGACGTCCGATCCGTCCGGGGTCAGAGTGGGGGGTTCCCGCGGTCAACACTACAACCAGACACGCGGCGCCACCCCGAGGACGCCCGACCGACGGGTCGTCGAGGCGATAGTCGACGACCAACGACGTCGGTCTCCGCGGTACGGCAGCCCTACCAGGCCGCCCGGGCGGTGTCGCTGGTGTTCCGGGATACCCTGTTGGGCCAGAACCAGCCTGCCGGGTCGGAACGCGATAAACCGCCGACCGGGTTGCTCTTCAACAGTATATTCGGCGACGACAGCGACGACGAAAATGCGGACCGCATCGCAGTCCGCAGCCGCCGACGCGTCGTCCCGTCCTCCTGGTGCCAGCACGCTAGATTGACGGTAGCGTGCGGCGCAGCCTCAACCCCCTTAGGTCGCCCCGTGACCACAATGCAGAGGGGTACGCTAACCGAGAAAAAACATCCGTAACGTAAGACTTTTATGAGGAATGCACACAGTGTACGACTTAACTTTGTAATAACGTACAAAAAATAACATTTTCTTATCATTCATTGACCAGGATCTCAGAGCGTTTGTTTGCGCAATACACTAACTCTTATGCAAACAACCGTGAATGAAGTGTACCACAATAAGTTCGCACGTTATCGAATGACCGTGGGTTGTTGCGAAACCTACAGTTTTATTTTCTTTAAACCTCGAATAGAACTTAAAATTAATATTTTTATAATAAGGAACTTCGTTCCTGTCCGGCACCTACGACACCACACATTTTTTTTGTTTCTTTTATTGGCAAACAATCGTACAGCCTATCTGATGGTAGGTTATCATCATAGCCTGTGAAGGTCGGTAATGCCGGGGGCACAGCTAAGCCACTGCTTAATGCTGATCCACAAACCTCAAAAGAAAAGGACATGACATAGAGCTCGGGAAACATCTGAGTGACAAAAAAGATCTCTGGAAACGGACTGTGGATGAACGCGGCCTTTCCAGAGAGTGTGGGTGAACTCTGCCTGCTCCCCTTACGGAAAGGGCAATGAAAGGTGATAAAGGTATCATTTCGAAGAATTCCTCAAACTACTTCCCATGGAACTTACAGTGTAAAGCACGCAGCGAACTCTCCATATTTTTTGTCTATAGATTTTTGCCTCATGGGACGCTACATCCAAACAGAAGTATTGCTTTCACTATGACTTCAGGCGCCAATCGCCTTCGCTCACATTGGGAGGCTACAATAGCCATCGCCCGCTTTAAGGCATGAGGTCCATAGTTGAAGATTATTGGCAGTTCTGCCAATCAAACTGGAACACGCAACTTGGTAGGAATAGGAGAATGTTAACGGCCGTCTGGTGTAGTGGTAAGTGACATGGTCACTACACAAGGGGGTTGCGGGTTCGAATCCCGCCAAGGGAAGTTATTTGTATGATAAATATAAAATGTATTTTCCAGGGTTACGGATGTATATTAAATATATGTATATAATAAAAAATCTTATATTTATTTCCGTTATCTGGTACATGTAACCCAAGTTCTTTACGAACTTAGCACGGGACCAGTTAACGTGGCGTGATTGTTAGCAAATATTTATTTATTTATTATTTATTTAATGTTGTGGAGATTATAATAGGTTTATAGAAACATTACCCAAGTAAGTTTTGGAGCGGGTTTGAAAGTTTCGGTTTGAATGGCGGACGAATACTTACTAACATTAATTACTGAATTAGCTGAGTTCATTTAAATACAAAATTTTAAAACATTAAAACGGTTTCTAGTTTCAGTTATACATATTTTTTATTTTTTTATTTTTTTTATTGCTTAGATGGGTGGACGAGCTCACAGCCCACCTGGTGTTAAGTGGTTACTGAAGCCCATAGACATCTACAACGTAAATGCACCACCCACCTTGAAATATCAGTTGTAAGGTCTCAGTATAGTTAAACGAAACGCATTACTGCGTCACGGCAGAAATAGGCAAGTTGGTGGTACCTACAAGTGCGGACTCACAAGACGTCCTACTACCAGTAATTACGCAAATTATAACTTTGCGGGTTTGATTTTTATTACACGATGTTATTCCTTCACCGTGGAAGTCAATCGTGAACATTTGTTGAGTAAGTATTTCATTAGAAAAATTGGTACCCGCCTGAGATTCGAACACCGGTGCATCGCTCAACACGAATGCTCCGAACGTCTATCATTCAATAACACTATTTAAAATTATTAATTTAAAAAGGTGATTAAAGGCTTTAAATGTTGTTCTCCTAGTAAGTTGGTTCCGTATTATGGTAGTAATGGTTTAAGGATTGATTAATAAAAAAATGTGCATTGAATTAAGTACAAAATATTTTATTTACATATTTTCAATTTTACAATATAACGTTTATCACTAAGAAAACTTTGGCAGATATTAATTTTAAATTATATTTAAAATTGAATATCATAATGGAAATCCAGTCTTATACGAGTAATTGTAATTTAATTACATATTAAAATTAACGAGTAGAATAAATAATACTAGTATTTATGGCGTACGTTTTAAAGATTATTTTCCTATGGCTTTAGCCGAACCGAGGACCTCGATCGCCGGGCCCGCTTTGACGATGCCGTCACGGATGTTCCTGCCCATTTTTTCCTGAAAAAAAAAACAATTATTATTGGTCTGTGAATCTGCTGAGAGCAATAATATTTATTTATTTATTTATTTATAACTTCATATACTAGAAAGTATAAAGGCGGACTTAATGCCATAGGCATTCTCTAACAGTCTACCTTAGGGGAATGCAGAGATGAATCTTGGTTGGTGTAGTGTGAAGGTGATATTACTTAAACATATGTGTATAATAATATATAACATACATAATGTTTATAGATACAAATACTCGTACTTAAATAAATACATCATAAACAAATATCTTCAATTAGATGACGCTGCTAACTCTCTGAGAAACAGTTCTCGAACCTTCGTCTTAAACGCTTCACGTGTAGTGGCCGACCTTCTTTTGAGTGGAAGCGCATTCCATAGAAGAATAGACTGAATAGTGAATGAAGAATGTAAAGAGTCAGAACTACATGGAGGACAACGAAGATAATACGTATATCTTCATCAAAAGCCCATTTAAATGATAAATTTATGTACCCTAAGGCTCTGCTGATTCAGCGGAATCATGTCTATTTCTGGTCAGAACGAGAGACTCTAGACGCAAGTGACAAGTGAACATTAACTCAATCATACTAACTTTAATATTTAAAATAATGTAACATTGAACTATGCGATGTAAACCATAAGATTAAGTCGATTGAATCGTCAAGAAATAATGAACTCTAATGAAGAAAGTACGAACGAACCAATTAAAACATTTGCAAAAGGCTTTTTGCTTTAAAACACAAGATTATAACAAAACAGAAAAGCGGCTTCAACAAAATAAAATAATCAATTAACAATTGAATATCTGTTATTATCAAAGATCACATGAAATACATCCGCTTTAAAAATAAAGAATCATTAAAATCGGTTCTCCTTCAAAAAAGTTCTAAGGTAACAAACATTAAAAAAAAACAGTCGAATTGAGAAACTCCTCAATTTTTAAGTCAGTTTAAAAAAATTACACAGAATTGAATAAAGAACCACTTACAATTTTCTTGAAGATCTTCCACCTGGGCTCGGGAGCAGCGCTGGTCATGCTCAAAGCCAGCACCAGAGCGAAGACGAAGGATAGGATCTTTGCGAAATTCATTGTAAGTTTATGTAAATTCAAAGGCGGACGTTAAGACACAAGCGGCGCTGTACTGATCACTTGATGTGCACTATCAGAATGTAATTAATTCAGACTAGTTTCTCTTTATATATACAAATTCGCGTGGTTTGTTGTTAGACGCTCTCGAGCGCAAGATAACGGGTCAATTGAGGTTAAACAAGAGAGGGAAGTACCGCCCGCTCTGATAAAAGTTAATCCCCCAATTAATGCTCTCCCAGTTAATGAGGATTGCGCATTTTTAACAAAGGTCAACCGGAAAATGTGTTCCTCACGTTTGAGAGGCAATCGTGGCTTAGATAACCACAACGATTCGGACTTGTTAACAAAGTGATTCACCAGTGCAATGTACTAGGCGAGTATATTATTATTATTGCTTAGATGGGTGGACGAGCTCACAGCCCACCTGGTGTTAAGTGGTTACTGGAACTCATAGACATCTGCAACGTAAATGCGCCACCCACCTTGACATATAAGTTCTAAGGTCTCAGTATAGTTACAACGGCTACCGCACCTTTCATGCCGAAACGCATAGCTGCTTCACGGCAAAAATAGGCAGGGTGGTGGTACCTACCCGTGCGGACTCACAAGAGGTTCTATCACCAGTAATTACGCAAATTATAATTGCGCGGGTTTGATTTTTATTGCCCGATGTTATTCCTTGACTGTTGAAGTCAATCGTGAACATTTGTTAAGTACGTATATTAAGAACTGACACTTGTGTGATACTTGTCTGTTATCTTGACTCAATGTATAAAGTTCGAAACGTCGCTAATAATTAATTGACTACAGAAAAACATTAACGAATAAAGGGATATTAGGATTAGAGAGTGACATACATACTTATATACGTTTAAATATATACATAATAATATATACAAGGTGGGCCAAAAGAAATCACCCTATTGGAAGATGCTCTTATTTTTGCAAATGGCCGCCAACGCGAAATCTGTTTTGACATTTGTTGACTAGACAGGTGTAGAATACAAGTGAGCAAGCGATGGAGCTGTACACTCCCCGAGAACGCAAAATAATCCTGTCTATTTTTTTGCGTAATAATTCGTGCCTCGCAATTAGCCATCAGCCGGTCGTCCCTAAGGCGAATTTTGGTCAAAGACCTGCGCATGTTCTTGTACAAAGTCCAGTCCGTGCATCAGCTGCTGGTTGTCGACCGCCAAGCGCGTGTAACCTGCGTCCCAGCCATCCTCAATCTCGAGGACGAAGTGGACGATTTTTCAACCAAAATCGTATTGAGCGATGAGGCTCATTTCCACCTCAGCGGGTACGTAAACAAGCAGAACTATCGCTTCTGGGGCACAGAAAATCCACGAGTGATGCACGAGAAGCCATTACATCTGCTCAAAGTGACTGCATGGAGCGCTGTTCACGCTGGAGGAGTCATCGTGGATTTTTTTTTTCGAGAACGCCGCTGGTCAAACGACAACAATGGACGGTGCGTGCTATAGGGCCAATTAGAACTGGAGGACTTGTGGTTCCAACAGGACGGAGCAATGGCACACACTGCACGAGCCACAACCGATATTCTGAAGGCGGCGTTCCCGGGTTGCCTCATCTCTCGTTTTGGCGATTTGCACTGTCCCGCAAGATCGCCCGATTTAACCGTTCAGACTTTTTTTGTGGGATTTTTGAATTCCCGGGTTTACGTGAACAAGCTCGAGACCCTTAAGAACAACATTTGAGACGAGTGAGAGAATCTGTCGCACGAAGTTCTTGCCGAAGTTATGAAAAATGCCATAAAACGGTAAAGCAATAAATTGTGACGGCGCTCATTTGACCGATATCATCTTCTCGACTTGACCAATAAAATTCTAAAGGTTCAAATAATGATAATCAAAAAACGGAATCGAAGTTTTTCATTTAGAAAAAAAATGAGAGCCAAACAACATCGGATGACTTTTTTTGGCCCACCTTGTAGATAATGAACATCTAACGGTAGACAGCTCCTTGGCTTTGCCACTGGCATTGCTGATGTCCATGGACGACGGTAACCACTCACCAACAGGTGGGCCGTATGCTCGTCTGTACAAGGGCAATAAAAAAATTTAAGACAAAAAGCAAACAGACCTAGTCATTCAATACACAATATTTGCCCACTTTGCAAATCGAACCCGCGACCCCCGGCGCGACCTACTGAGTCAGAAGTTTTAAATACGTTATAGACTAGCAGATATTTCGAAGAATCTATGGCCTAATTGGCAACGAGGCTAGATTGATTCGTAGTATCAACCATTTATATCGTGACCTTGTAATTTTGTTGCTATCGTTCACATGTACTGCGGTATTGAATTGATATAGAGTAATAAAAGCGAGAGCAGCATCATCGTGCGATTACCGGTGACGAAAATACGATCTCATATTGTGTTGACAAACTTAAGTTAATCAGAAAAAATTGAATTAATTAATAACTTACTAGTAGTCCCCCTTTGGACA
Source organism: Bombyx mandarina (assembly GCF_003987935.1). The sequence continues at coordinate 5,169,468 of NW_021011483.1, forward strand.
GTACAGTGTACAGCGCGCTGCATGACGCCGTGGACAGGGGAAAGTGGAAAAAGATCCTAAGATTGAAGCTCATGGGTGATGGTGGTCACGACCCTCAGACATGAGGAGCACGACTCGAGGAGGAGGAGTAGTCCCCCAGTAGCCGAAATTCGACTATAATTAATTGAAATTATAACATTGAACATTATTATGGTTCTATTGTCAAAGACTTTACTTCTATAATCAAAGGTTTCGCCAAAGCTACACGGTAGACAAATAATATTAAATACAAACAATATTACATAATCTATTCTCAATTAGACCACAGACTTTAACAATAAACAAAAGAGCATAATTTATGCGTGTGTGTGTCAAATACATGGTAGTGTGTGTAATGTTTTTTTTATTGATTTAATGTATTTTTTATGCATAACTAGCGACCCGCTCTCGCTTCGCTTCGGAAACTGTATTTTATTATTGATTTCTCCACTATTTAATGGATGTTATTATATACCTATAAACCTTCCTCTTCAATCACTCTATCTATTAAAAAAAACGCATCAAAATCCGTTGCGTAGTTTTAAAGATTTAAGCATATATAGGGATATAGGGACAGAGAAAGCGACTTTGTTTTATACAATGTCGTGATTAATGCATGTTGGAGTCGAACTCAGTAAAACCTCCTGTCGCTCAACAACCCACGTCCGAACCTCGCATGAGTCAGAACTCATGAAAAGGCAAAGTGAAGTGCTTAGTGCGGAGCACATCTCTCCCATCACCTCCACCTTGGGGCGCCGGACCGGCAGTCGTCGGCACCACGCGTCCTCTCGGTCGGCAGGCTATCCGAAGCCCGCCTAGATGGCGCCGGTTAGAGTGGATTTTCCTACGGAATACCCCACTGGGTCAGTACCAGCGTGGGTCGGGGGTAGCCGGCCTTCCATCACCCGGATGCTCTTGCGTAAAACGCGTGCACAGAGTAACTTGCACGTCGTCTTCTTAGGCCTCCCACGCCGGTCCCTAGACTGACATGTGAGGGGGACCCGAAACACGTAGAGGGCCAGGGCTTGGGCGAGATCCGCCTCCCTAGCTCCCGCTCGACGGCGGCGTGCTTGTGCGTCTCTGACGCACCCCGGCACGCTGCCTCCTTCTGCGAGATGGTGCGCTCGCAGAAGTCGAGCATCGCCTTCCACGACCCATCGTAAAAAGTAAAGTATGAAAAAAAAAAAAAGTTGGAAGGCTTAAGGATGGAGGGAAGATCTTCCATCAAGCACGTGATATTTTCTCGGTAGAGCGACGGTCCAAATGTTGTTGTTCGGAACTTGTATATATGCAAGCTTAACTTGAAAATGTCGTAAGCGAGATTCAAGCATCTGTCAAATATCTTGCGTTGTATGATGGCAAAAAGAAGAAACATTATAGTCCTTGTGGCAGGTCGCAATGGATGAATGAGATATGGCCCTAGACGTCAGGTCAGTCCTCCTACTCGCATCGTTTCCTCGCTGCTGAGGGTCGTGACCATCATATTTCGACAGGCTGGTTGTCGGTCATAGAACTCATGGCAAATAGCAGCATGATAAGAGAACATGCTGCGCTAACTTCTTATAATGTGGAATAAGGACAAGAAGCAGCAAAAACAAGAATACTAGTGTCGTTATTATAAAATGTATTAGGGGTTAAAGTATGAAATTGCCGATTTGTACTGAAAAATTGAAATTCTTTTTTTTTTCATTTCTTCAAATTTCATTGATCAAAATATCTACCATTATTATCAGAATCTATACCTACATTGCTACCGTCTAATAAGAAAACATTTGTGCCTTTGCGATAGGACTCTGGTGATCTAGATCTTACAAACTGTGTGAAAGCATTTTCCACTGCCTCCTGAAGTAAACTTTTTATCACATAGAAAATTGTTCAAATCACAAAAAAAATTGTAGTCCGTTGGTGCAACGTCTGGCGAATGCGGAAGGTGACGATTGGTTTCTAATTGCAGTTCCTGTAGAGTTAAAACGGTTTATCGTGCTGTATGAGGTCTCGAGTTATCATAGAGCAATAATGGTGAAGATCGATTCATGAGTCGGAGCTGTTTCACTGCAAATTTTGCTATCATTGTTCGGAGTTCGGCACAGTAGACATATGCCGTTGTTGTTTGACCAGATCGGAGAAAGCTATAATGAATAACACCATGCTGAGACCACCAAACAGTTAACATTACCTTTTTATTGGTAAGCTTTGTTTAAGGACACTTTTGCGGTGTTTGACCTGGGGTCAGCCATTGCATTTTTCGCTTACGGCTATCGTAAGGAATCCACTTTTCATCACATGTTACAATTCGATCCAATATTCCTTCATTTCGGTATCGATTCAACAAGGCAACACAAGTTTCAGCGCGCGTTTCTATCTGCAGATCAGTCAAATCATGAGGCACCCATTTTTATTTTATTTATTTTATACTTATTGTACACAAAAAAAGAAAATACAATAAAAACAGATTTAAAAGAATGTCTAAGTACTATGTACAAAGGCGAGCTTAACTCATTCATGAGTTTTCTTCCAGCAAACCATTAGCAGAAAGAAATACGATATATAAGAGGGGAAAAGTGTACAATAAAAAAAGTATTAAAGCATGACATTTTTCATATTTTTTATTTTATTGATTTGACGCAAATGTGTCATTGTTGTTGGTAAGGTAACATTAAGTCATGCCGCTAATTCCTGGGTAGTTTGGCTCGAATTTGCTTCCATCATCTCTTTCAATTCATTGTTATTCACATGTGTGGGCGGTCTTCCACGCGGTTCGTTCTTCAAATCAAAATTTCCATCACGAAAGCGTTTAAACCAAAATCGCCCGGTGCGTTCATTAGCAGTCCCCTCTCCAAACGCTACATTGATATTGCGAGCTGTTACTGCAGCGTTAGTCCGCGTCGAAACTCGTATTCCAAAATCACTCGAATTTTCGAAGTATTCATCTTTCTTGTCTAAGCTGAATAAAAAAAACAACTGAAAGTCGATAGGTAATCGAATATTGTACATTTTTTAAAAGAAGAACCTCATAGGTACCATTTAAAAAAGTTTCACTTAAAAATCTCAAACTATGAAAGCTGTATGTCAATTCGAAGTATCCGTTATAATATTATGTTCCTAATTGCGTACGAGGGCGGCACTGAAAATTTCGGGAATTAACGAAGTGACACAACATTACTATTTAAAAATGTATTTATTGCTTTTCGAAGTATTCTCCGCGAAATTTGACACATTTTTCCATACGATGGAACCAATCATTGAAGCAACCATTCCATTCGGAAGTTGGGGTCTCCAAAATGGCCGTTTTGTAGGCGTCCACAGCTTCTTCAGGTGATGAAAATCTCTGTCCACGCAATTTATTCTTTATTTTAGGGAAAGTATAGAAATCATTAGGGCTTAGGTCGGGGCTGTACGGCGGATGGTCTAATAATTCTATGTTTTCTTGCTCTAAAAACTCTTTTGTTCTGTGCGCGGTGTGAGAACTCGCATTGTCGTGATGGAGGATGATGCGGCGGTTGCAGTTCTCTTTACGGAGTTCAGAAACGACCTGTGGCAAACAAATGCTAGCATACCATTCTGCATTAACCGTTCTTTGTCCCTCAAGAGGAATAGTTGTAACATGGCCGGTTTTGGAGACAAACGTGGCCACCATTTTTTTTTCAACACTCCGTGAACGAACAATTTTTGTTGGCTTTAACTCATTTTCGAACACCCAAACTCGTGACTGGTTTTTTGTTTCGGGTTCGTACGCGTATATCCAGGATTTGTCACCTGATACAATGTTGTATACAGCATTTGAGGATCTTGCGTGGAATCTTTCGAGAGCTCTGACGCACCAAGTAACGCGAGCCACTTTTTGCTCTTCACAGAGCGAATGCGGTATCCATCGGGAAAACAACTTTTCTACACCTAATTGTTCATGCAAGATTATTTGTATTTGACTCATTCCAATGTTTAAAGTTGCCTGAATTTCGCGGTATGTCACATGTCGATCTTCCTCAATCAGCTTACGCACAGCATCAACATTTTCTTGGGTGACTGCAGTTTTTGGACGACCTTGACGGGGATGATCACTGAGCTTGACACGTCCACGTTGAAACTCAGCAAACCAGCGATAAAATGTGGTTTTGGATGGGGCTTCATCACCAAATGCAAAAATCATCCGGTCAACACACTGTTTTTGTGTTAAACCACTTCGAAAGTCACAATAAATCATCGCTCTTGAATTTTCTCGAGTCAATTCCATTTTCTCAACGACTAAACAAGTTTGACAAAACCTCGTGACAAGACCGAGAGTATTTTTTTAAATAAATAAATGGTATTCGATTTTTAAAACCAAGGAGTTTTCAATTAAAAAGATTTTAATATGACAGGAACAGTGGAAATATTCCATTCCCGATATTTTTAGTGCAGCCTAGTATCGTGAAAACAGCACGCTAGTTGTAAATGCTGATTAACAGATTCCCTGCATATTTTGCATTGTGAATCTAGCGTGAAGTGTGGAATCGCCTTTAATATACGTCATGGCGTCTATTGTATAGGAAGGACTTGCGAACGGCCCAAAAGTGCTAAAAGATTATAATGAGTAAAGATTATGAGCTATTGGGCTTCTTCGTTGTTATCGTGTTCGTGAAAACTAAGTGTGAAAGTGTCGTCATAAAATTGGCACTCGTGAATGGTGACGTCACTGTAGATATTAAAAATGCGCTCTTTGTATAGCAAAATAATTTAATTTTACTTTCGTTAACGCAAACAGCCTGAGATCGGATTGTGGAAGATGTATATTAAGGTAGTAATGGTTTGAGGATTGATTAATAAAAAACTGTGCATTGAATTAAGTACAAAATATTTTATTGATTTTCAATTTTACAACATAACGTTTATCACTAAGAAAACTTTGGCAGACATTAATTTTAAATTATATTTAAAATTGAATGTCTTATTATTAAGTCTTAAAGCTGTAATTTAATTACATATTAAAATTAACGAGTAGATTAAATAATACTAGTATTTATGGCGCACGTTTTAAATATCATTTTCCTATAGCTTTAGCCGAACCGAGGACCTCGATCGCCGGGCCCGCTTTGACGATGCCATCACGGATGTTCCTGCCCATTTTTTCCTGAAAAAATAAAATAAAACAATTAGTCTGTGGAGCTGCTGAGAAAAATTTTATACGTTTTTCTTCATCAAAAGCCTGTCTCTTTCTGGTCAGAACGTCTAGAGACTCTAGACGCAAGTGATAACCGAACAATAACTCAAACATAATAACTTTAACATTTTTAATAATGTAACATTTAACTATGCGATTTAAGCAATAAGATTAAGTCGATTGAATCGTCAAGAAAAAATGAACTCTAATGAAAAAAAATCATCCGCTTTTAAATAAAGAATCATTAAAATCGGTTCACCTTCAAAAAATTTCTAAGGTAACAAACATAAAAAAAAAAGTCGAAATGAGAAACTCCTAATTTTTTTAAGTCGGCTAAAAATAATAATTACACATCAACGAATAAAGAACCACTTACAATTTTCTTGAAGATCTTCCACCTGGGCTCGGGAGCAGCGCTGGTCATTCTCAAAGCCAGCACCAGAGCGAAGACGAAGGATAGGATCTTTGCGAAATTCATTGTAAGTTTATGTAAATTCAAAGGCGGACGTTGAGACACAAGCGGCGCTGTACTGATCACTTGATGTGCACTATCAGAATGTAATTAATTCAGAATTGTTTCTCTTTATATATACAAATTCGCGTGGTTTGTTGTTAGACGCTCTCGAGCGCAAGATAACGGGTCAATTGAGGTTAAACACAAACAAGTGAGGGGTACTTCCCTCGCCCGCTCTGATAAAAGTTAATCCCCCAATTAATGCTCTCCCAGTTAATGAGGATTGCGCATTTTTAACAAAGCTCAACCGGAAAATGTGTTCCTCACGTTTGAGAGGCAATCGTGGCTTAGATAACCACAACGATTCGGACTTGTTAACAAAGTGATTCACCAGTGCAATGTACTAGGCGAATATATTATTAATTTTTTTTTTATTGTTTATATGGGTGGACGATCTCACAGCCCACCAGGTGTTAAGTGGTTACTGGAGCCCATAGACTTCTACAACGTAAATGCGCCACCCACCTTGAAATACAAGCTCTAATATTTCAGTATAGTTACAACGGCTGCCCCGCCCTTCAAACCGAAACGCATAGCTGTTTCACGGCAGAAATAGGCAGGGTGGTGATACCTACCCATGCGGACTCACAAGAGGTCCTACCACCAGTAATTACGCAAATTATAATTGCGCGGGTTTGATTTTTATTGCCTGATGTTATTCCTTCACCGTTGAAGTCAATCGTGTACATTTGTTAGGTACGTATATTAAGAACTGACACTTGTGTGATACTTGTCTGTTATCTTGACGACTCAATGTTTAAAGTTTGAAACGTCGCTAATAATTAATTGACTACAGAAAAACATTAACGAATAAAGGGATATTAGGATTATAGAGTGACATACATACTTATATACGTTTAAATATATACATATATACAAGGTGGGCCAAAAGAAATCACCCTATTGGAAGATGCTCTTATTTTTGCAAATGGCCGCCAATGCCAAATCTGTTTTGACATTTGTTGACTAGACAGGTGTAGAATACAAGTGAGCAAGCCATAGAGCTGTACACTCCCCAAGAACGCAGAATAATCCTGTCTATTTTTTTGCGTAATAATTCGTGCCTCGCAATTAGCCATCAGCCGGTCGTGCCTAAGGCGAATTTTGGTCCTGCAAACTGGACTTTGTACAGGAACCTGCGCATGTTCCTGTACAAAGTCCAGTCCGTGCATCAGCTGCTGGTTGTCGACCGCCAAGCGCGTGTAACCTACGCCCAAGCCATCCTCAATCTCGAGGACGAAGTAGACGATTTTTCGACCAAAATCATATTGAGCGATGAGGCTCATTTCCACCTCAGCCGGTACGTAAACAAGCAGAACTATCGCTTCTGGGGCACAGAAAATCCACGAGTGATGCACGAGAAGCCATTAGACTTGCTCAAAGTGACTGCATGGAGCGCTGTTCACGCTGGAGGAATCATCGTGGATTTTTTGTTCGATCGCCCGATTTAACCGTTTCAGACGTTTTTTGTGGGATTTTTGAAGTTCCGGGTTTACGTGAACAAGCTCGAGACCCTTAAGAACAACATTCGACACGAGTGAGAGAATCTGTCGCCCGAAGTTCTTGCCGAAGTGATGAAAAATGCCATAAAACGAGCCCGTAAAGCAATAAATTGTGACGGCGCCCATTTGACCGATATCATCTTCTCGACTTGACCAATAAAATTCTAAAGGTTCAAATAATGATAATCAAAAAACGGAAGTTTTTCATTTAGAAAAAAAATGGGAGCCAAACAACATCGGATGACTTCTTTTGGCCCACCTTGTAGATAATGAACATCTAACGGTAGACAGCTCCTTGGCTTTGCCACTGGCATTGCTGATGTCCATGGACGACGGTAACCACTCACCAACAGGTGGGCCGTATGCTCGTCTGTACAAGGGCAATAAAAAAATTTAAGACAAAAAGCAAACAGACCTAGTCATTCAATACACAATATTTGCCAACTGTGGGAATCGAACCCGCGACCCCCGGCACAACCTACTGAGTCAGTTAAAGAAGTTTTAATTACGTAGGTACGATTCGTAGTATCAGCCATTTATATCGTGACCTTGTAATTTTCTTGCTATCGTTCATACGTAGTTCGGTATTGAATTGATAAAGAGTAATAAAAGCGAGAGCAGCATCATCGTGTGATTGCCGGTGACGAAAATACGATCTCATGTTGTGTTGATAAACTTAAGTTAGGTAATCAGAAAAAAATAAATAAAATAATAACTTAATAGTAGTCCCCCAGTAACCGAAATTCGACTATTATTAATTGAAATTATAAGTTTGAATATTAGTATGGTTCTATTATCAAAGACTTTACTTCTATAATCAAAGGTTTCGTCAAGGCTATACTATAGACAAATAATATTAAAGACAAACAATATTACATAATCTATTCTCAGTTAGACCACAGACTTTAACAATAAACAAAAGAGTATTTATGCGTGTGTGTGTCAAATACATGGTAGTGTTTTTTTTATTGATTTAATGTATTTTTTATGCATCATTAACGAATGTTGGAGTCGAACTGACTAAAACCTCCTGTCGCTCAACACCTCTCTCCCATCACCCCTCCCTTGGGGCAGTCGTTAGCGCCACGCGTCCTCTCGGTCGGCAGGCTATCCGAAGCCCGCCTAGATGGCGCCGGTTAGAGTGGGTTATCCTACGGAATACCCCGCTGGGTCAGAACCAGCGCGGGTCGTGGATAGGCGGCCTTCCATCACCTGGATGCTCTTGCGTAAAACGCGTGCACAGAGCAACTTACACGTCGTCTTCTTAGGCCTCCCTCACCGGTCACCAGAACAGCATGTGAGGGGGACCCGAAACACTTAGAGGGCCGGGGCTTGGGCAAGATCCGCCTCCCTAGCCCCCGCTCGACGGCTGCGTGCTTGTGCGTGTCTGACGCACGCCGCCGCGCTGCCTTCTTCTGCGAGATAGTGCACTCGCAGAAGTCGAGCATCGCCTTCCACGACTCATCGTAAATAGTAAAATAAGAAGTAAATAAATACAAAAAGAAGAAAAAAGAAGAAACAGTATAGTCCTTGTGGCACGTCGCAATGGATAAGTGTGATATAGCCCTAGACGTCAGGCCGGTCCTCCACGTCGCGTCGTTTCCTCACTGCTGAGGGTTGTAACCATCATATTTCGACAAGCCAGTTGTCGGTCATAGAACTCATGGCAAATAGAAGCATGATAAGAGAATATGCTGCGCCAACTTCTTATAACGCGGAATAAGGGCAAGAAGCAGCAAAAACAAGAATACTAGTGTTGTTATTATAAAATGTATTAGGGGTTTAAGTATTCTAACCGGCGCCATCTAGGCGGGCTCCGGATAGCCTGCCGACCGAGAGGGCTGGTGGTCGTGGCGCCGACGACCGCCAGTCCGGCGTCCCGAGGGGGAGGGTGATGGGAGAGATGTGCTCCGCACTAAGCACTTCACTTTCCCCCCTTTGCCTTTTCATGAGTTCTGTCTCATGTGAGGTTTGGACGTTGGTTGTTGAGCGACAGGAGGTTTTAGTCGGTTCGACTCCGACATGCTCCGCCCGCCGTCCCCAGTGGGCGGAAGTCCGGCGATTTCCTCCTGACCAAAAAAAAAAAACAAAAGGGGTTTAAGTATGATATTGCCGATTTGTACTGAAAAATTGAAATTCGTTTTTTTTTTGTTCATCTAACATATTTATTTAATTAAAATATGTACCATTATTATCTATACATTGCTGGCACCTAATAGGAAGGTCATTTATGCCTTTGCGATAGAACTCTGGTGATCTATCACATAGAAAATTGTCCAAATCACGAAAAAAATGGTAGTCCGTTCGCCGGTGCAAGGTCTGGCAAATGCGGAGGGTGACGACTGGTTTCTAATTGCTGTTCCTGTAGAGTTAAAACGGTTTCTCGTGCTGTATGAGGTCTCGCATTGTCATGGAGCAATATTGGTGAATATTGTTTCATGGTCGAGGCTATTTCACTGCAAATTTTGCTATCATTGTTCGGAATTCAGTACAGTAGACATCTGCCATTATTGCTTGACCAGATCGAAGAAAGCTATAGTGAATAACATCATGCTGAGACCACCAAACAGTTACCATTACATTTTTATTGATAAGCTTTGCTTTGGGACATTGTTGCGGCTTTTGACCTGGGGTCAGCCATTGCATTTTTCGCTTACGGCTATCGTAAAGAATCCACTTTTCATCAGATGTCACAATTCGATCCAATATTCCTTCATTTCGGTATCGATTCAACAAGGCAACACAAGTTTTAGCACACGTTTCTTTCTGCAGATCAGTCAAATCATGAGGCACCCATTTTTTATTTTATTGATTTGACGCAAATGAGTCATTGTTGTTGGTAAGGTAATATTAAACTATGGCGCTAATTCCTGGCTAGTTTGGCTCGAATCGGCTTCCACCATCTCTTTCAATTCATTGTTATTCACATGTGTGGGCGGATTCCACGTGGTTCGTTCTTCAAATCAAAATTTCCATCACGGTAGTCCCCTCTCCAAATGCTACATTGATATTGCGAGCTGTTTCTGCAGCGTTAGTTACGTGACGGAACTTGTATTCAAAAATAACTTGAATTTTCGAAGTATTCATCTTTCTCGTCTAAGCTGAATAAAAAAAAACAACTGAAAGTCGATAATCGACACATTTTTTAAAAGAAGAACGTCATAGGTACCTTTTGAAAAAAGTTTCACTCAAAAATCTCAAACCATGAAGGCTCTATGTCAATTCGAAGTACCTATTAGACTAACCGTTATAATAATAAGTTCCTAATTGCGTATCGTGAAAAAAGCACGCTAGTTGTAAATGTTGATTAGCAGACTCCCTGCATATTTTGCATTGTGAATCTAGCGTGAAGTGTGTAATCGCCTTTAATATACGTCATGGCGTCTATTGTATAGGAAAGACTTGCGAATGGCCCAAAGGTGCTAAAAGATTATAATGAGTAAAGATTATGAGCTATTGGGCTTCTTCATTGTGAAAGTGTCGTCATAGAATTGGCACTCGTGAATGGTGACGTCACTGTAGTTATTAAAAATGCGCTCTCTATATAGCAAAATAATTTAATTTTACTTTCGCTAACGTAAACAGTCAGAGATCGGATTGTGGAAGATGTGTATTAAGGTAGTAGTGGTTTAAGGATTGATTAATAAAAAATTGTGCATTGAATTATGTACAAAATATTTTATTGATTTTCAATTTTACAACATAACGCTTATCACTAAGGAAACTTTGGCAGACATTAACTTCAAATTATATTTAAAATTGAACGTCTTATTATTGAGTCTTAAAGCTGTAATTTAATTACATATTAAAATTAACGAGTAGATTTAATAATACTAGTATTTATGGTATACGTTTTAAATATCATTTTCCTATAGCTTTAGCCGAACCAAGGACCTCGATCGCCGGGCCCGCTTTGACGATGCCGTCACGAATGTTCCTGCCCATTTTTTCCTGAAAAAAGAAAATAAAACAATTAGTCTGTGGAGCTGCTGAGAAAAATTTTATACGTATTTCTTCATCAAAAGCCTGTCTCTTTCTGGTCAGAACGTCTAGAGACTCTAGACGCAAGTGATAACCGAACAATAACTCAAACATAATAACTTTAACATTTTTAATAATGTAACATTTACCTATGCGATTTAAGCAATAAGATTAAGTCGATTGAATCGTCAATAAAAAAATGAACTCTAATGAAAAAAATCATCCGCTCTTAAATAAAGAATCATTAAAATCGGTTGACCTTCAAAAAAGTTCTAAGGTAACAAACATTAAAAAAAAAGTCGAATTGAGAAATTCCTCATTTTTTTTAAGTCGGCTAAAAAAATACACAGAATTCAATAAAGAACCACTTACAATTTTCTTGAAGATCTTCCACCTGGGCTCGGGAGCAGCGCTGGTCATGCTCAAAGCCAGCACCAGAGCGAAGACGAAGGATAGGATCTTTGCGAAGTTCATTGTAAGTTTATGTAAATTCAACCGCGGACGTTAAGACACAAGCGGCGCTGTACTGATCACTTGATGTGCACTATCAGAATGTAATTAATTCAGACTTGTTTCTCTTTATATATACAAATTCGCGTGGTTTGTTGTTAGACGCTCTCGAGCGCAAGATAACGGGTCAATTGAGGTTAAACACAAACAACAGAGGGAAGTACCGCCCGCTCTGATAAAAGTTAATCCCCCAATTAATGATCTCCCAGTTAATGAGGATTGCGCATTTTTAATAAAGGTCAACCGGAAAATGTGTTCCTCACGTTTGAGAGGCAATCGTGGCTTAGATAACCACAACGATTCGGACTTGTTAACAAAGTGATTCACCAGTGCAATGTACTAGGCGAGTATGTTTTTATTTTTATTTTTTATTGCTTACTTGGGTGGACGAGCTAACAGCCCACCTGGTGTTGAGTGGTTACTGGAGCCCATAGACATCTACTACGTAAATGCGCCACCCACCTTGAAATATAAGTTCTAAGGTCTCAAGCATAGTTACAACGGCTGCCCCCTCCTTTCAAACCGAAACGCATTACTGCTTCACGGCAGAAATAGACAGGGTGGTGGTACCCACCCGCGCGGACGCACAAGAGGTCCTACCACCAGTAGTTACGCAAATTATAATTTTGCGGGTTTGATTTTTATTATAGTTATACATAATTCAATATTACTGTTTAAAATAATAATTTAAAAAGAAGATTAAAGGCTTTAAATTTTGTTTTCTTAGTATTTTACAGAAAACGTAATAGTTTTATTATTGTTCAATCATTCTAGAATATTATTCCTTATCATTATAAATATTTATAGAGCTTATTAAAAAAAAACACATTTTAATTACATCCTTATTGAATAATGCAGTGGATTCACTTTCCGACGGATGCCGCTTGTCCAACGACCACCACGGCTGGTCCTGCCGTAATGACTCCACCGCGGACATTGCGACCAATCTTCTACTGCGAAAAGGAAAATCAAATTAACCATATCTTACTACCATCAACTGGTTTTCTCGTCAAAACTCTTTATTGTTATTTTTTTGGCATTGTATGCATAGAGAATTAGCCGTATCTTGAGTTTTAGCGGTTTATTTGACTTGGCGTTATGTTTTCAGGATAAATAAATTAACACAATTAAACATCTTAGTCTAAGTCTGTGACCGCGTGAACTGTGAAGTATTGGGAATGACGGAAAATTATTATGTTTTATCACTTCATATTATAAAACAAAGTCGCTATCTCTGTCCCTATATCTGTTCTTAAGTATGCTTAAATCTTTAAAACTACGCAACGGATTTTGATGCGGTTTTTTTAATAGATAGAGTGATTGAAGAGGAAGGTTTATATGTATAATAACATCCATTAAATAGTGGAGAAATCAATAATAGATTACAGTTTCCGAAGCGAACCGAGGGCGGGTCGCTAGTTGTAAATAATCGCGTGAGGAAGCCATCAATGCAGTTTTAATTAGGACATGAAATGAAAAATACCTCGCAGGTATAAAATCTTGATTGTATTGATCTTAATTGTATTTTTTGACTTGTTTTTTCTTTTATTGTAAATATTTTTATTTATTTAAAAAAAAGAAAATATTTGAGAAAGAAAAAAAATAAAGAAAAAAAAGCCCGCTGAGTTTGTTTCGCCGGTTCTTCTCAGGACTGTGGCTTTTTTTGGAACCGGTGGTAGAGTTAACATTGTTATTTGTATTTTGACATTCAACAAGTGTGTCATACTGACATCTAAGTTGAAATAAATGATTTTGAATTTGAATTTGAATTTGAAATTGAAATGCACTAGATGAAGGCAGTGGTTCTTGAGGCAAAGTACAAGCTCTGCCCTGGTGGTGTGTGGTGGGGCTCTTGTCGAAATCTGAGCGTCCCTATAGCATGACTGCTCATTCATGCTCACGCGACCGAAGTCCTTGTTTTAACTATCATTAAAATATATCAACTGAACCGCCACTTAGAAAATTCGACCTTTTAGCTCTGTTGCCTAAGGTTTTCTTTTTATTGCTTATATGGGTGTACGAGCTCACAGCCCGCCTGGTATTAAGTGGTTACTGGAGCCCATAGACATCTACGACGTAAATGCGCCACCCACCTTGAGATCTGAGTTCTAAGGTCTCAAGTATAGTTACAACGGCTGCTCCACCCTTCAAACCGAAACGCATTACTGCTTCACGGCAGAAATAGGCGGGGTGGTGGTACCTACCCGTGCGGACTCACCAAAGGTCCTACCATCAGTAAACTATATCAAATGAAAGCTATAGATAAATATTAAATAGATACAGATAACAGTTTCTGTTTATACGGTAGATAGGGCTGTGAACTATACGAAAAGATCAAAAAAATAAATCTCAAAAAGTGCAACATAGCAGATTTTGGTTTGACAACGACAATATATATATAGCTTTTAAAACTCGTCTAAGATTTGCTGTTAGAATCGTAATGTTTATTCAAATGTAAGCCTTATTTTGTCGCTGTTAAGTAGTACTTACTACAATCTTGAAGCGTAATGCTTTTTGTTTTGTTTCAAACGACATTCGCCAGTGAAGTCCCGATGCAAATTATCGGCTCATTGCCTGTGTTTACATTATGTTTCCTCGTAAATTATTATGAATACATATTTTGTACCTATGACGCAGCACAGCGTTATACGTTCAATATGCTATAATTGATATATTATGTTTGTTTATCCAGTTAGAGGGATCTTATTCGCACGGGTAGATACCATCACCCTGACTATTTCTGCCGTGAAGCAGTAATGCGTTTTGGGTGGAAGGGTGGGGCAGCCGCTGTATTGTAAAAATTGCGACCATAGATGTTTTGAGGCGGGTGACGGCATTTACGCTGTAGATATCTATGGGCTCCGGTAATCACTTAACACTAGGTAGATTGTGAAGTCGATCACCCATTTTAGCAATAAAAATAAATAAAAAACAAACGTGTGGCACTCGGGAACTGCCGCGGTAAAGCTATTGCATAGCATTTTTTATCCACTTATGCAATTATAATTAGACAATGATAATTTAATATTACAACAACAATAAAACAAGACCACGCTATATTAAACATTAATAAAAGCAAAACATTAACTGTCCCGTTCTCACTCATAAGCTAGACCGCGCGAGAGAGAGATGGGCAGACTTTTCATGATGCGCATGCAGTGTAACGTCACGCCACGCGCTTATTCACAAACACTACACAAGCGCAACGTGTGAATGTGTTGAACGTGAGCTACACATAGTAGGCGTAGTGGGGGTGTCAGGTTATTTTCGTTACGAAATTCCTTGATTCAGTCGCTGCGCTCAAAGCCCGCGATAAAATCTATGCAATAGCTTAAAAAACAATTTCGTAACGGTTCCAACGTGTTCATGTCGTGATTTACGGTAGACAGCGGCTTGGCTCTGACGTTGCTGAAGTCCATGAGCGACGGTAACCACTCACCATCAGCTAGGTCGTATGCTCGTCGGCCTACAAGAGCAATAAAAAAAAAGTCGAACGTAAGATAAAAAAAACCTTTATAAATACCGTGAACTGCAAATATACAAGATAAACTGGCTTTATCTCTATAATGACGTTATTAGTACAATGGACGCGGCCAAGCTCACAGGTCTCGTGTTATCCATGCATTAACTGAGTTTATCGCCGGGTCTACTCAACGGGTCGCGATTCCGATCCGTTAGTAGATTCATTCGCGAAGCAGCTGCTCTTGAGTTGTAAGGTCTCCTTCGGAGGCGCTCGGGCAGCCGTTAGCTAATCACACCCCTTCTGGTTGAATCAATACTCGCCCATCTATCCTGGTAAAACTCGCTTTTGGACCACAGGTAATCTCTCAATCATAAAAAAACTCCTCATGTAAGAAACTCGGTAATATTAAAGTCTTTTAACAATCATAGCGATTGCGATTGACTTTGCCTTCGTAATATGAGCTAGATATGGTTAGTAGTAGTAGCAGTATAGACAGTCGTTATATAACAGATATTTATAACAAAAGATAACAGACATACAGATAGCAGGCCTATTTCTGCCGTGAAGCAGTAATGCGTTTTGGTTTTAAGGGTGGGGCAGCCGATGTAACTATACTTGAGACCTTAGAGCTTATATCTCAAGGTGGGTGGCGCATTTACGTTGTAGATGTCTATGGGCTCCAGTTGCCACTTAACACCAGGTGGGCTGTGAGCTCGTCCACCCATATAAGCAATAAAAAAATAAAAATAAAATACATCACGACTCCACGACAAAGAACATTCACATGTCCAGTAATTTGGATTAAAGTCTGTCCATGCAAGAAAATTCAATAAAAACTCAAGGATAAATAATAAAATCGATGATTTCTTGAAAGCTCAAGGGACATACCCTTTGCAATGACATATTTCCTTAAACCACAAGATGTGTCATTAAGAGTACACAAGTCGAATTAACGTTATTGGCTTTTTTTTCCTACCTAAGCTGGTAGCCTTGAGAGGCTATTCCAGCGGAACCTTAACTAGTAGGTGAACTCAAACTTGACGATGTTGCTAACACGAACCCTAGCAAGAGCCGTGCTTCGCAGAATCTACCACCGGATCGGAAACGCGACTCACTGAGAAGATCCGGCGAGAAACTCAGTGGGCTGTGTCTGAGGGTTAATTAAGAACGGTGACCGATGCTTGAAGTACCCAGAAGCACCGTTAGTGGATCGGGAGGATCCGAAATGACGTAGTTCTTGGATGGCTGTAGTTCTTGGGGGTTGGTGCTTCCCGCATGGGGGTTGGTGCTTCCCGCTTCCGTAGGTTTAACCCGCGATTCCCTACAAGTGACCCCTGGGTGGTGCTAAACGGGAGCCGAAAACATAACCGGTGGTAGGACCTAGTCCGACTGGCTGGCGACCACCCTCCAACTAGAGTCCGCCGCCAAATAGCCTAGCTGTGTTCCGGCGTGTGGGTTGGAGAGCCAGTTCTATCCCTTCCCTTTCCCCTTCCTTGTTGGGGTTGAGTCTTGGTGACGCCTGGAACTTGCGGAGCAGACGTGCGTGCGAACTCACGGGGCGTGATTGTTTGACGGGGGTATAGGGAGACCCAGTGAAACGGTACCCGCTGCCGCCCGCCGGTCAGTAGGGGACCTGAACCCGGGTGTCTCTACTAAACTCCGCCCCGGGAAGCTGTCCCGCCAACCGGTGTAAAATCCTGCCGTGCGGTCGTCGTGCCGGAGTCGGAGACCGGAGTGGATCCCGGCGATCGCACGCAGAGTGGACTGGGGGCCCTTCCATGCCCTGCGTCAGTCTCTCACGCAACCCGTGGTCGAGCACGTACTATGTTCCGCGCTTCATTCAGGTGTTGCCTCGATCTCACCTCCAACATCCTACCTCTCCTAATCCTACTCTCCGAAAACTTAAACATCATGAAGACGACAAAAAAAAAGAAAAGGGTTTCACAGGCGGTCCCCCATTCCACATTTAATGTGGATTTCAGCAATGTCAGGGGCCTACATAGCAACCTTGACGCCGTACACCACCACCTTGAGACGGCGCAGCCTGCCCTGCTTTTTTTAACGGAGACGCAGATATCTGCTCCGGATGATACCTCATACCTTGAATACCCCGGCTACGTATTGGAGCACAACTTCCTGCGTAAAGCCGGGGTGTGCGTATTCGTCCGGGCTGATGTCTGTTGTCGCCGTCTTCGGGGCCTCGAACAACGGGACCTGTCCCTCTTGTGGCTGCGCGTAGATCACGGGGGCCGTAGCCGAATCTACGCGTGCCTGTACAGGTCCCACAGCAGTGATGCAGGTTCAGCTCTGTTTGAGCATGTGCAAGAGGGGACTAACCGCGTGCTTGAGCAGTACCCATCTGCGGAGGTGGTGGTTCTTGGAGACTTTAACGCTCACCACCAAGAGTGGTTGGGGTCCAGAACCACTGACCTCCCGGGTCGGACTGCCTACGATTTCGCCTTGGCCTACGGCTTCTCCCAGCTGGTGACACAGCCCACCCGTGTCCCAGATATCGAGGGGCACGAGCCTTCTTTGTTGGACCTTCTGCTGACCACAGATCCGGCCGGATACAGTGTGGTGGTCGACGCTCCGCTTGGATCGTCTGATCACTGCCTTATTCGTGCTGCCGTACCACTCTCTCGTCCTGATCGTCGAACGACGACCAGGTATCGAAGAGTTTGGCGGTATATGTCAGCAGATTGGGATGGATTGCGTGAATTTTACGCATCCTACCCATGGGGGCGGTTCTGCTTTTCCTCTGCTGATCCTGACGTCTGTGCGGACCGTCTTAAAGACGTGGTGCTCCAGGGGATGGAATTGTTTATTCCCTCCTCTGAAGTGCCCGTTGGGGGTCGCAGCAGACCCTGGTATAACAATGCCAGCAGGGATGCTGCACACCTCAAGCGGTCCGCATACGTGGCATGGGATAATGCCAGGAGACGTCGGGATCCTAACATCTCAGGGGAAAGGCGGAAATATAACGCCGCTTCCAGGTCCTACAAGAAGGTAATTGCCAAGGCGAAGTCGGAGCACGTTGCTAGAGTTGGCGAGCGATTGAAGAGCTATCCCTCCGGGAGCCGTGCTTTTTGGTCGCTCGCCAAAGCTGCAGAAGGAAACTTTTGCAGGTCTAGTCTCCCACCACTGCGCAAGTCCGATGACAATCTGGCCCACAGCGCGAAAGAGAAGGCTGACCTTCTGGTCAAACTCTTCGCCTCGAACTCGACTGTGGACGACGGGGGTGCCACACCACCGAACATCCCCCGGTGTGATAGCTCCCTGCCGGATATCTGCTTCACACAGTGTGCAGTCAGGCGGGAGCTCCGACTCCTGGACGTCCATAAGTCGAGTGGGCCAGACGGCATCCCCGCAGTGGTTTTGAAAACGTGCGCCCCTGAGCTGACACCTGCGCTAACGCGTTTGTATCGCCTCTCTTATTGCACTAACAGGGTTCCGTCTTCATGGAAGACCGCCCACGTCCACCCTATCCCCAAGAAGGGTGACCGGTCGGACCCATCGAGCTACAGGCCTATCGCGATAACTTCCTTGCTTTCCAAGGTGATGGAGCGAATTATAAATACACAACTCCTGAAGTATCTTGAAGATCGCCAGCTGATCAGTGACCGACAGTACGGTTTCCGTCACGGTCGCTCAGCTGGCGATCTTCTTGTATACCTTACTCACAGGTGGGCTGAAGCCTTGGAGAGCAAGGGCGAGGCTCTTGCTGTGAGCCTTGATATCGCGAAGGCCTTCGACAGGGTCTGGCATAGGGCACTTCTATCGAAGCTACCATCTTACGGAATCCCCGAGGGTCTCTGCAAGTGGATCGCTAGCTTTTTGGATGGGCGGAGCATCACGGTCGTTGTAGACGGTGACTGTTCTGATACCATGACCATTAACGCTGGCGTTCCACAAGGTTCGGTGCTCTCCCCCACGCTTTTCATCCTGTATATCAATGACATGCTGTCTATTGATGGCATGCATTGCTATGCGGATGACAGCACGGGGGATGCGCGATATATCGGCCATCAGAGTCTCTCTCGGAGCGTGGTGCAAGAGAGACGATCAAAACTTGTGTCTGAAGTGGAGAACTCTCTGGGGCGAGTCTCCAAATGGGGTGAATTGAACTTGGTTCAATTCAACCCGTTAAAGACACAAGTTTGCGCGTTCACTGCGAAGAAGGACCCCTTTGTCATGGCGCCGCAATTCCAAGGAGTATCCCTGCAACCTTCCGAGAGTATCGGGATACTTGGGGTCGACATTTCGAGCGATGTCCAGTTTCGGAGTCATTTGGAAGGCAAAGCCAAGTTGGCGTCCAAAATGCTGGGAGTCCTCAACAGAGCGAAGCGGTACTTCACGCCTGGACAAAGACTTTTGCTTTATAAAGCACAAGTCCGGCCTCGCGTGGAGTACTGCTCCCATCTCTGGGCCGGGGCTCCCAAATACCAGCTTCTTCCATTTGACTCCATACAGAGGAGGGCCGTTCGGATTGTCGATAATCCCATTCTCTCGGATCGTTTGGAGCCTCTGGGTCTGCGGAGGGACTTCGGTTCCCTCTGTATTTTGTACCGTATGTTCCATGGGGAGTGCTCTGAGGAATTGTTCGAGATGATACCAGCATCTCGTTTTTACCATCGCACCGCCCGCCACCGGAGTAGAGTTCATCCATACTACCTGGAGCCACTGCGGTCATCCACAGTGCGTTTCCAGAGATCTTTTTTGCCACGTACCATCCGGCTATGGAATGAGCTCCCCTCCACGGTGTTTCCCGAGCGCTATGACATGTCCTTCTTCAAGCGAGGCTTGTGGAGAGTATTAAGCGGTAGGCAGCGGCTTGGCTCTGCCCCTGGCATTGCTGAAGTCCATGGGCGACGGTAACCACTCACCATCAGGTGGGCCGTATGCCCGTCTGCCTACAAAGGCAATAAAAAAAAAAAAAAAAAAAAAAAAATGGCTTTAGAAAGGATTAAATTTAGCTGTCACAATAATTAGCATGTCGAAGATAAAATCCATTACTGCAATGAAACAGTGAGGTATTGCTGTCTGGTACAGTTAAGCCTGAAACTGAATATTTTGGTTGATCAGATCTTAGGTGGTTCCGTAGCTGAGTCCGTAAGGATGTCGACGGAAATGTCGCCACCCATCTTAAAACACTCTAAGTCTCAGTTTTATAGAACAACACAACATGAGATCGTATTTTCGTCACCAGTAATCACACGATGATGCTGCTCTCGCTTTTATTACTCTATATCAATTCAATACCGAAGTACATGTGAACAAAATTACAACAAAATTACAAGGTCACCATATAAATGGCTTATACTACGAATCGATCTAACCTCGTTGCCAATTAGGCCATAGATTCTTCAGAATATCTAGTCTATAACGTAATTAAAACTTCTGACTCAGGCCGCGCCGGGGGTAGCGGGTTCGATTCCCACAGTGGGCAAACATTGTGTAATGAATGACCAGGTCTGTTTACTTTTTGTCTTAATTTTTTTTATTGCCCTTGTATAGACGAGCATACAGCTCACCTGATGGTGAGTGGTTACCGTCGTCCATGGACATGAGCAATGCCAGGGGCAAAGCCAAGCCGCTGCCTACCGTTTGATGTTCATTATCTGTATTATATTTAAACGTATAGTATGTATGTTAGTCTCTGATCCTAATATCCCTTTATTCGTTAATGTTTTTCTGTAGTCAATTAATTATTAGCGACGTTTCGAACTTTAAACATTGAGTCAAGATAACAGACAAGTATCACACAAGTGTCAGTTCTTAATATACGTACTTAACAAATGTTCACGATTGACTTCAACGGTGAAGGAATAACATCGGGCAATAAAAATCAAACCCGCGCAATTATAATTTGCGTAATTACTGGTGGTAGAACCCCTTTTGAGTCCGCACGGGTAGGTACCACCACCCTGGCTATTTCTGCCGTGAAGCAGCTATGCGTTTCGGCTTGAAAGGTGCGGTAGCCGTTGTAACTATACTGAGACTTTAGAACTTATATCTCAAGGTGGGTGGCGCATTTACGTTGTAGATGTCTATGGGTTCCAGTAACCACTTAACACCAAGTGGGCTGTAAGCTCGTCCACCCATCTAAGCAATAATAATAATATACTCGCCTAGTACAATGCACTGGTGAATCACTTTGTTAACAAGTCCGAATCGTTGTGGTTATCTAAGCCACGATTGCCTCTCAAACGTGAGGGACACATTTTCCGGTTGACCTTTATTAAAAATACGAAATTCTCGTTAACTGGGAGAGCATTAATTGGGGGGATTAACTTTTATCAGAGCGAGCAGTACTTCCCTCTGTTGTTTGCATTGAACCTCAATTGACCCGTTATCTTGCGGTTGAGAGCGTCTAACAACAAACCACGCGAATTTGTATATATAAAGAGAAACAAGTCTGAATTAATTACATTCTGATAGTGCACATCAAGTGATCAGTACAGCGCCGCTTGTGTCTTAACGTCCGCGTTTGAATTTACATAAACTTACAATGAATTTCGCAAAGATCCTATCCTTCGTCTTCGCTCTGGTGCTGGCTTTGAGCATGACCAGCGCTGCTCCCGAGCCCAGGTGGAAGATCTTCAAGAAAATTGTAAGTAGTTTTTTAATCAATTCTGATTATTTTTTTAGCCGACTTAAAAAAATTAGGAGTTTCTCAATTCGATTGTTTTTTTTAATTTTTGTTATCTTAGAACTTTTTTAACGGAGAACCGATTTTAGTGATTCTTTATTTAAGAGCGGATGATTTTTTTCATTAGAGTTCATTTTTTCTTGACGATTCAATCGACTTAATCTTATTGCTTAAATCGCATAGTTAAATGTTACATTATTAAAAATATTAAAGTTATTATGTTTGAGTTATCGTTCGGTTATCACTTGCGTCTAGGGTCTCTAGGCGTTGTGATCAGAAAGAGACAGGCTTTTGATGAAGAAATACGTATTAAATTGTTCTCAGCTGCTCCACAGACTGATTGTTTTATTTATTTTTTCAGGAAAAAATGGGCAGGAACATCCGTGACGGCATCGTCAAAGCGGGTCCGGCGATCGAGGTCCTTGGTTCGGCTAAAGCTATTGGAAAATGATCTTTAAAACGACTGCCATAAATACTAGTATTATTTAATCTACTCGTTAATTTTAATATGTAATTAAATTACAGCTTTAAGACTCAATAATAAGATGTTCAATTTTAAATATAATTTAAAATTAATGTCTGCCAAAGTTTTCTTAGTGATAAACGTTATGTTGTAAAATTGAAAATCAATAAAATATTTTGTACTTAATTCAATGCACAATTTTTTATTAATCAATCCTTAAACCACTACTACCTTAATATACATCTTCCACAATCCAATCTCTGGCTGTTTACGTTAACGGAAGTAAAATTAAATTATTTTGCTATACAAAGAGCGCATTTTTAATATCTACAGTGACGTCACCATTCACGAGTGCCAATTCTATGACGACACTTTCATACTTAGTTTTCAAGAACACGATAACAATGAAGAAGCCCAATAGCTCATAATCTTTACTCATTATAATCATTTAGCACTTTTGGGCCGTTCTCAAGTCCTTCCTATACAATAGACGCCATGACGTATATTAAAGGCGATTCCACACTTCACGCTAGATTCACAATGCAAAATATGCAGGGAGTCTGCTAATCAACATTTGCAATTAGCGTGCTGTTTTCACAATACGCAATTAGGAACATAATATTATAACGGTTAGTCTAATAGGTACTTCGAAGTGACATAGAGCCTTCATGGTTTGAGATTTTTGAGTGAAACTTTTTGCAAATGATTACCTATCGATTTTCAGTTGTTTTTTTTATTCAGCTTAGATAAGAAAGATAAATACTTCGAAAATTCGAGTGATTTTTGAATAGGGCCTTCGTCGCGGAACTAATGCTGCAGAAACAGCTCGCAATATCAATGTTGCGTTTGGAGAGGGGACTGCTAATGAACGCACCGTGCGATTTAGGTTTATGCGCTTTCGTGATGGAAATTTTGATTTGAAGAACGAAGCACGTGGAAGACCGCCCACACATGTGAATAACAATGAATTGAAAGAGATGATGGAAGCCAATTCGAGCCAAACTACCCAGGAATTAGCGGCATGGCTTAATGTTACCTTACCAACAACAGTGACTCATTTGCGTCAAATCAATAAAATAAAAAATATGAAAAATGTCATACTTTAATACTTTTTATATTGTACACTTTTCCCCTCTTATACATCGTATTTCTCTCTGCTAATGGTTTGCTGGAAGAAAACTCATGAATGAGTTAAGCTCGCCTTTGTACATAGTACTTAGACATTCTTTTAAATCTGTTTTTATTGTATTTTCTTTTTTTGTGTATAATAAGTATAAAATAAATAAAATAAAAATGGGTGCCTCATGATTTGACTGATCTGCAGAAAGAAACGCGTGCTGAAACTTGTGTTGCCTTGTTGAATCGATACCGAAATGAAGCAATATTGGATCGAATTGTGACATGTGATGAAAAGTGGATTCTTTACGATAACCGTAAGCGAAAAATGCAATGGCTGACCCCAGGCCAAACGCCGCAACAGTGTCCTAAAGCAAAGCTTAGCAATAAAAAGGTAATGGTAACTGTTTGGTGGTCTCAGCATGGTGTTATTCACTATAGCTTTCTCCGATCTGGTCAAATAATTATGTCACATGTCTACTGTGCCGAACTCCGAATAATGATAGCAAAATTTGCAGTGAAACAGCCCCGACTCATGAATCGATCTTCACCATTATTGCTGTATGATAACGCGATACCTCATACAGCACGAGAAACCGTTTTAACTCTACAAGAACTGCAATTAGAAACCATTCGTCACTCTCCGCATTTGCCAGACCTTGCACCAACGGACTACCATTTTTTTCGTGATTTGGACAACTTTCTATGTGATAAAAAGTTTACTTCCCAGGAGGCAGCACAAAATGCTTTCACACAGTTTGTAAGATCTAAATCACCAGAGTCCTATTGCAAAGGCACAAATGACCTTCCTACTAGACGGCAGCAATATAGTTATAGATTCTGATAATAATGGTAGATATTTTGATTAAATAAATTGGCTAATGAAAAAAAAAAATTCAAATTTTCAGTACAAATCGGCAATTTCATACTTTAACCCCTAATATTAATTATAATAACGACACTAGTATTCTTGTTCTTGCTGCTTCTTGCCCTTATTCCACATTATAAGAGGTTGGCGCAGCATGCTCTCTTATCATGCTGCTAATTTGCCATGAGTTCTATGACCGACAACCGGCCTGTCGAAATATGATGGCCACGACCCTCAGCACTGAGGAAACGATGCGAGGAGGAGGACCGGCCTGACGTCTAGGGCTATACCTCACTCAACCATTGCGACGTGCCACAAGGACTATACTGTTTCTTCTTTTTGTGGCGGTAGCCATCATACAACGCAAGATATTTGACAGATGCTTGAATCTCGCTTACGACATTTTCAAGTTAAGCTTGCATATATACAAGTTCCGAACAACAACATTTGGACCGTTGGTCTACCGAGCAAATACCAAGTGCTCGGTGGAAGATCTTCCCTCCGTCCTTAAGCCTTCCAACCTTTTTGTATTTTTTTTTTTCTTACTTTACTTTTTACGATGAGTCGTGGAAGGCGATGCTCGACTTCTGCGAGCGCACCATCTCGCAGAAGGAGGCAGCGTGGCGGGGTGCGTCAGAGACGCACTAGCACGCCGCCGTCGAGCGGGGGTTAGGGAGGCGGATCTCGCCCAAGCCCTGGCCCTCTACGTGTTTCGGGTCCCCCTCACATGTCAGTCTGGGGACCGGCGAGGGAGGCCGAAGTCGTAGAAGCCGTATTGAAGTCGTCGTGGCCTAAAGGATAAGACGTCCGGTGCATTTGTTGTTGCGATGCACCGGTGTTCCAATCCCGCAGGTGGGTACCAATTTTTCGAATGAAATACTTACTTAACAAATGTTCACGATTGACTTCCACGGTGAAGGAATAACATCGTGTAATAAAAATCAAACCCGCAAAATTATAATTTGCGTAATCACTGGTGGTAGGACCTCTTGTGAGTCCGCACGGGTAGGTACCACCGCCCTGCCTATTTCTGCCGTGAAGCAGTAATGCGTTTCGGTTTGAAGGGTGGGGTAGCCGTTGTAACTATACTGAGACCTTAGAACTTATATCTCAAGGTGGGTGGCGCATTTACGTTGTAGATGTCTATGGGCTCCAGTAACCACTTAACACCAGGTGGGCTGTGTGTGAGCTCGTCCACCCATCTAAGCAATAAAAAAAAAAAGGCCTAAGAAGACGACGTGCAAGTTGCTCTATGCACGCGTTTTACGCAAGAGCATCCGGGTGATGGAAGGCCGGCTACCCTCGACCCACGCTGGTACTGACCCAGTGGGGTATTCCGTAGGCAAAACCACTCTAACCCACGCCATCTAGGCGAACTTCAGATAGCCTGCCGACCGAGAGGACGCGTGGCGCCGAGGAGAGATGTGCTCCGCACTAAGCACTTCACTTTGCCTTTTCATGAGTTCTGACTCATGTGAGGTTCGGACGTGGGTTATTGAGCGACAGGAGGTTTTAGTGAGTTCGACTCCAACATGCATTAATCACTACATAGTATAAAACAAAGTCGCTTTGTCTGTCCCTATATCCCTATGTATGCTTAAATCTTTAAAACTACGCAACGGATTTTGACGCGTTTTTTTTAATAGATAGAGTGATTGAAGAGGAAGGTTTATAGGTATATTAACATCCATTAAATAGTGGAGAAATCAATAATAAATTACAGTTTCCGAAGCGAAGCGAGACCGGGTCGCTAGTTATGCATAAAAAATACATTAAATCAATTAAAAAAAACATTTCACACACTACCATGTATTTGACACACACACGCATCAATTATGCTCTTTTGTTTATTGTTAAAGTCTGTGATCTAATTGAGAATAGATTATGTAATATTGTTTGTCTTTAATATTATTTGTCTATCGTATAGCCTTGGCGAAACCTTTGATTATAGAAATAAAGTCTTTGACAATAGAACCATAATAATATTCAATGTTATAATTTCAATTAATTATAGTCGAATTTCGGCTACTGGGGGACTACTAGTAAGTTATTAATTAATTCATTTTTTTCTGATTAACTTAAGTTTGTCAACACAACATGAGATCGTATTTTCGTCACCGGTAATCACACGATGATGCTGCTCTCGCTTTTATTACTCTATATCAATTCGATACCGAACTACGTATGAACGATAGCAACAAAATTACAAGGTCACGATATAAATGGCTGATACTGCGAATCATACGTAATTTAAACTTCTTTATCTGACTCATTAGGTTGCGCCGGGGGTCGCGGCTTCGACTCCCACAGTGGGCAAATATTGTGTAATGAATGACCAGGTCTGTTTGCTTTTTGTCTTAAATTTTTTTATTGCCCTTGTACAGACGAGCATACGGCCCACCTGATGGTGAGTGGTTACCGTCGTCCATGGACATCAGCAATGCCAGGGGCAAAGCCAAGGAGCTGCCTACCGTTAGATGCTCATTATCTACAAGGTGGGCCAAAAGAAGTCATCCGATGTTGTTTGGCTCTCATTTTTTTCTAAATAAAAAACTTCGATTCCGTTTTTTGATTATCATTATTTGAACCTTAAGAATTTCATTAGTCAAGTCGAGAAGACGATATCGGCCAAATGGGCGCCGTCACAATTGATTGCTTTACGGGCTCGTTTTATGGCATTTTTCATCACTTCGGCAAGAACTTCGGGCGACAGATTCTCTCACTCGTCTCGAATGTTGTTCTTAAGGGTCTCGAGCTTGTTCACGTAAGCCCGGGACTTCAAAAATCCCACAAAAAAAGTCTGAAACGGTTAAATCGGGCGATCTTGCGGGACAGTGCAAATCGCCAAAACGAGAGATGTGGCGACCCGGGAACGCCGCCTTCAGAATATCGGTTGTGGCTCGAGCAGTGTGTGCCATTGCTCCGTCCTGTTGGAACCACAAGTCCTCCAGTTCTAATTGGCCCTATAGCACACACCGTCCATTGTTGTCGTTTGAACAGCGGCGTTCTCGAAAAAAAAATCCACGATAATTCCTCCAGCGTGAACAGCGCTCCATGCAGTCACTTTGAGCAGGTGTAATGGCTTCTCGTACATCACTCGTGGATTTTCTGTACCCCAGAAGCGATAGTTCTGCTTGTTTACGTACCCGCTGATGTGGAAATGAGCCTCATCGCTCAATATGATTTTGGTCGAAAAATCGTCCACTTCGTCCTCGAGATTGAGCATGGCTTGGGTGTAGGTTACACGCGCTTGGCGGTCGACCAGCAGCTGATGCACGGACTGGACTTTGTAGAGGAACATGCGCAGGTCTTTGACCAAAATACGCCTTAGGGACGACTGGCTGATGCCTAATTGCGAGGCACGAATTATTACGCAAAAAAATAGACAGGATTATTCTGCGTTCTTGGGGAGTGTACAGCTCCATGGGTTGCTCACTTGTATTCTACACCTGTCTAGTCAACAAATGTCAAAACAGATTTGGCATTGGCGGCCATTTGCAAAAATAAGATCATCTCCAATAGGGTGATTTCTTTTGGCCCACCTTGTATATATTATTATGTATATATTTAAACGTATATAAGTATGTATGTCACTCTCTAATCCTAATATCCCTTTATTCGTTAATGTTTTTCTGTAGTCAATTAATTATTAGCGACGTTTCGAACTTTAAGCATTGAGTCAAGATAACAGACAAGTATCACACAAGTGTCAGTTCTTAATATATGTACTTAACAAATGTTCACGATTGACTTTCACGGTGAAGGAATAGCATCGTGCAATAAAAATCAAACCCGCATAATTATAATTTGCGTAATTACTGGTGATAGGATCTCTTGTGAGTCCGCACGGGTAGGTACCACCACCCCACCTATTTCCGCCGTGAAGCAGCTATGCGTTTCGGCATGAAAGGTACGGTAGCCGTTGTAACTATACTGAGACCTTAGAACTTATATCTCAAGGTGGGTGGCGCATTTACGTTGTAGATGTCTATGAGTTCCAGTAACCACTTAACACCAGGTGGACTGTGAGCTCGTCCACCCATCTAAGCAATAATAATAATACACTCGCCTAGTACATTGCACTGGTGAATCACTTTGTTAACAAGTCCGAATCGTTGTGGTTATCTAAGCCACGATTGCCTCTCAAACGTGAGGGACACATTTTCCGGTTGACCTTTGTTAAAAATGCGCAATCCTCATTAACTGGGAGAGCATTAATTGGGGGATTAACTTTTATCAGAGCGGGCGAGGGAAGTACCCCTCTCTTATTTGTGTTTAACCTCAATTGACCCGTTATCTTGCGCTCGAGAGCGTCTAACAACAAACCACGCGAATTTGTATATATAAAGAGAAACAAGTCTGAATTAATTACATTCTGATAGTGCACATCAAGTGATCAGTACAGCGCCGCTTGTGTCTTAACGTCCGCCTTTGAATTTACATAAACTTACAATGAATTTCGCAAAGATCCTATCCTTCGTCTTCGCTCTGGTGCTGGCTTTGAGCATGACCAGCGCTGCTCCCGAGCCCAGGTGGAAGATCTTCAAGAAAATTGTAAGTAGTTTTTTAATCAATTCTGTGTAATTTTTTAGCCGACTTAAAAAATTGAGGAGTTTCTCAATTCGACTGTTTTTTTTAATGTTTGTTACCTTAGAATTTTTTTTTGAAGGTGAACCAATATTAATGATTCTTTATTTAAAAGCGGATGATTTATTTTCATTAGAGTTCATTTTTTCTTGACGATTCAATCGACTTAATCTTATTGCTTAAATCGCATAGCTTTTTTTTATATTTTTTTTTGTTTTTGCACAAAACAAATTACAACCATAGAAATTATAAGTTTAAATTTTTAACATAACAATCTGGAAAAACGGTACATTATTAAAAATGTTAAAGTTATTATGTTTGAGTTATCGTTCGGTTATCACTTGCGTCTAGAGTCTCTAGACGTTCTGACCAGAAAGAGAAAGGGCTTTTGATGAAGAAATATACGAATAAAATTGTTCTCAGCAGCTCCACAGACTAATTGTTTTGTTTTTGTTTTTTCAGGAAAAAATGGGCAGGAACATTCGTGACGGGATCGTCAAAGCGGGCCCGGCGATCGAGGTCCTTGGTTCGGCTAAAGCTATCGGAAAATGATCTTTAAAACGACTGCCATAAATACTAGTATTATTTAATCTACTCGTTAATTTTAATATGTAATTTAATTACAGCTATAAG
This sequence comes from Bombyx mandarina, assembly GCF_003987935.1. Next base: position 5,198,909 of record NW_021011483.1, read on the forward strand.
ACTTAATAATAAGACATTCAATTTTAAATATAATTTAAAATTAATGTCTGCCAAAGTTTTCTTAGTGATAAACGATATATTGTAAAATTGAAAATCAATAAAATATTTTGTACTTAATTCAATGCACAATTTTTTATTAATCAATCCTTAAACCATTACTACCTTAATATACATCTTCCACAATCCAATCTCGGGCTATTTACGTTAGCCCAAGTAAAATCAAATTCTTTTGCTTCACAAGAGTGTATTTGTACAGTGACGTCATCATTCAACAGTACCTCGTAAATTCTATGACGACACATTCACACTTAGTTTTTACAAACACGATAAAAATGAAGAAGCCCAATAAATAGCTCATAATCTTTACTCATTATGATCTTTTAGCACTTTTGGGCCGTTCGTAAGCCTTTCCTATACAATAGACGCCATATGGTCAAAGATGCTGTTCATCATGAGATGTGAGGGCATTCGACAGAGACTATTAGACCAGAAACTATAGCTGTCCTGTTCCAACCAGAAATCATGGTGCTCTTGCTGTAGAAGAAAGCGGGTTGAGTGATACACCATATCCTAATACGATCAGACTAAATTTTTTTAATTTTTTTAGAGGTTATATCTATTCTGCGTTTTATAACAATCACAACTGTGGAAATTGGGTTCATGGGAATGATATTTCTCGAAGTTTCTCGCGAATTACTTTAAAAACATGATATAAATTAGCTAGCGGTATTTTAAAGGCGATTCCACACTTCACGCTAGATTCACAATGCAAATTATGCAGGGAATCTGCTAATCAACATTTACAAGTAGCATGCTGTTTTCACGGCACCAGTCTGTGTAGGATTAGAGGGAATACCACAAAGATCTACTGCTGAGTGGGTGAAATTGCTTGGCAAAACGACGCTCCGAATGTTAATGTTCGGAACAAATAAATTTCTTATACCTTTAAAGCAATTCTTGTATATATACTCAATATATAATCTGAATCACGGAAACGGCACCATCGATTTTCATAAAATTTAGTATACAGGGGATTTCGGGGGCGATAAATCGATCTAGTTACGATTTATTTTCAGAAAATGTTTGTTTTATTCGTGTTTTCAATAATCAACTCTTCCCGACATCTATTGGCGAATAATAATACTATTTTTCTATTTTTTTTAATTGAGGCAAACTAACTGCTTTAAAGACACAATAAGATGACGTTATCAAAAAAAAAATCGAGCAAAGCTCGGTCATGATCTAGTGTATGTAAACTTAGCGAGATTCAGGCGTTTGTCAAATATTTTGTATTCTTTGATAGCTCCGACTACATACTGAAAATTTGCAACGCAAATAGAAATATAGTATAGCGGGTATTTAAAATAAACAAATCTTTCCTCTTTATAATATTAGTACAGATTAATTTATTCTATCATCAATAGTTTTTGCAGCGCACGCGATGTAAATAATATTTTAGGTAATTTTTTTACACCTTGCGTTACGTTATTGGAATTTTAGTAAGGATCCCTAATTAAAAAAAAAAAATATAGCCTATGTCACTCAGGGATAGTGTAGCTTCCAAACAGTGAAAGAATTTTTCAAATCGGTTCCGTAGTTTCGGAGCCTATTCAATACAAACAAACAAATATTTCCTCTTTACTCCCCTTATTCCACATTATAAGAATGTGGCGCAGCATGTTTTTTATTTTATTGCCCTTCTAGGCAGACGAGCATACTGATGGTGAGTGGTTGCCGTCACCCATGGACTTCAGCAATGCCAGGAGCAGAGCGAAGCCGCTGCCTACCGCGTTTGAAGAAGGACATGTCATAGCGCTCGGGAAGGACCGTGGAGGGGAGCTCATTCCATAGCCGGATGGTACGTTCTCTTATCATGCTGCTAATTTGCCATGAGTTTTATGACCAACCATCGGCCTCTTGAAATATGATGGTCACGACCCTCAGCAGTGAAGAAACGACGCAAGGAGGAGGACCGGCCTGACGTCTAGGGCTATATCTCATTCATTCACTGCGACGTGTCAAAGACTATTCTGTGTCTTCTTTTTTCTCTTTTTTGGTATTTATTTTACTTCATCCGTTCTTTAGTTTACGTCTAGTAACGACACTATTATGATGATTAAAATGCAAGTCACGCAGAGAGTCATGGAACGGGCCATGTTAGGCGTTTCTCTACGGGATGGAGTGCGCAATACCGAAATCCGCAGAAGAACTGGTTTGACTGACATAGCCAAAGTGATTGCTTGGAAATAGTGGAAGTGGGCCGGCCACATGCCGTCGCACTGACAATCGGTGGCGCACAAAAGCACTGGAGTGGAGACCTCGTATTTTTTTTTTTTAATGCGGGCAAAACAGGAGGTAAAATCCATCATGGAGACCCGAGAATGGAGATCTTGGGTAGTGCTGGACTCCAACCAGCTAAAACCTCTAATTTTGCCTTCACAATTATTTCCCATGGCGTTGACATGGCTTATTACGTTTGAATTTATGTATTTATTTTTACCTAATGTAAGGGCTATGGATCGGGAGTTTTCACTTAATTTTTGCGTACAGTCTTACAATCCTAAAGCTTACACATCTATTTTTATAAATTATTTAAATTTTTACATAATTGTCTTTTTTCAGGTTTTATATTTCTTATGCCAACACAGGAGACCTCGTACTGGACGTCGTAACGTGGGCAGACAGCCAATGAAGTAGACCAGTGACCTGGTCAAAGTGGTTGGTAGGGACTGGACGAGAAAGGCAAGAAACCGAAGAGAATGGGGTGCATTCGAAGAGACCTACACTCAGCATTGGGTGGACACGGGTTGAAGAAGACAGACACTATTATTGTGACCAAATAACACTATTGTTGTGACAACACTCATTGGTCTGTCTATGTCTATGACTTATTTACCTCAGCTACTGAAAACCGGTACAAACAAACGGACATTTTTGCTTCAGAAATAGATAGAAAAAATCATGTGTTTTCTCGACGTTCAGAACTGAATAAGAGCAAGTTGAAGAGACCGGCAGTACATTACTTTTCACAATCTCAATACGAGCATACGGTTGCTTTATGTAAATGCTTTGAACGTAGGTACTAATTAATTATAGTTGGTCTGATAAATTATTTATGAAACGGGAAAGAGAAAAACATTATACTAACCAAATGGGAACAGGGACAATCTCGTATAAGATCTAATGGTAGGTTATTACGTAAAAACACTCTTTGCTGGGAAGCATAATTTTTGAGTTTCTTGCGACGTATATATTCTAGGTTTTCAAGGGTTTTTTTTTATTGACCTTTTTTTATTGCTTAGTTGGGTGGACGAACTCACGGCCCACCTGATGTTAAGTGGTTACCCGAACCCATAGATACTTACAACGTAAATACCGTCACCCACCTTGAGACATGAGTTCTAAGGTCTCACTTATAACTACGGCTGCCTCGTCCTCCATACCGAAACGCATTACTGCTTCACGGCAGAAATAGGCCGGGTGGTACCTACCCGGGCGGAATCACAAGACATCCTACCACCAGTAATTACGCAAATTATAATTTTGCGGGTTTGATTTTTATTACACGATGTTATTCCTTCACTGTGGAAGTTAATCGTGAACATTTGTTAAGTACGTATTTTATTGGAAAAATTGGTACCCGCCTGGGATTCGAACACCGGTGCATCGCTCAACACGAATGCACCGGACGTCTTATCCTTTAGGCCACGACGACTTCAATTTAGACCTTATCAGTAGATGAGCATATGGCCCACCTAATGGTGAGTGGTTACCGTCGCCCATGGACTTCAGCAATGCCAGGGGCAGAGACCGTTAAACTAGGAACGGACCGATGCAGTAAATGAAACCCAATTGCATTTTATTTTAATTTTATTCTTTTGAGCTGTCTCCGTTTCGATACGGTATTGGATTGCTGCTGGCCAGGAGCAGTGACCCGATAAGACCAGAAATGCAGGTTCTTATATTATTGTTTATAAAGCATTTAGATAAAATTCTAAGCTTATAATAACCAGGATAAGAGCAGACATATTGTAATCTCTGTGGCAATAACTCTGACACGAATTATGTTTGTGTAATTAATATATCAAGTGTCAACAGAGGAGATTATGAAAAAAAAAATACACTTCAAAAGTGTGTTAAGTATTTTTTGCTGAGCGATTTGCAATTACTTTACCCGACTGCTTGAAAAAGGGGGTAACGTTTGTCGGGTTTTAGTGAGTATGGGATACCGTCAGATGTGTCTATGATCCAAGTTGCTGAACAGATTTTGCACGACGCACTAATTCCCTGCCAGTTATTAAAAGAAGACAATAATCTGTCTACCCCTTTGTAGCTCAATTTCTACCTAATAACTCTTCTTTTTTTTTCTAGTTAGAAAGGCTATCAGCTTAGGTAAGCTAATAATAGCCTTGAGAGGCTATGTCAGTGTAGCAGGACAAGCAGTGCTTCGCAGAATCTACCACCGTATCGGAAACGCGACCCACTGAGCAGATTCGGCGAGAAACTCAGTGGGCTCAGTGGGTTAATTTACTCGTCGAGCCCTTCATCGCAAGCGGCGGGTTCGGCGAGGACGGTGACCGGTGCTTGTGGTACCTAAAAGCACCGTTAATGGATCGGGAGTATCCGTAATGACGTGCTTTTTTTTTTATTGCTTAGATGTGTGGACGAGCTCACAGCCCACCTGGTGTTAAGTGGTTACTGGAGCCCATAGAAATCTACAACGTAAATGCGCCACACACCTTGAGATATAGTTCTAAGGTATAGTCACAACGGCTGCCCCACCCTTCAAACCGAAACGCATTACTGCTTCACGGCAGAAATAGGCGGGGCGGTGGTACCTACCCGTGCGGACTCACAAGAGGTCCTACCACCAGTAATTACGCAAATTATAATTTTGCGGGTTTCATTTTTATTGCACGGTGTTATTCCTTCCCGTGGAAGTCAATCGTGAACATTTGTTGAGTACGTATTTCATTAGAAAAATTGGTACCCGCCTGCGAGATTCGAACACGAGTGCATCGCTATATACGAATGCACCGGACGTCTTATCCTTTAGGCCACGACGACTTCAAAGTACTTAGGGCAACTCTTCCTGTCAACAGACACTGACTATGACAGGATTTACCCTAACGTTTCTGTGGTGTTAATAATAGTTTCTATCTATATATTAGTACGTGAAGCAAAAACTTTGTGCCCCTTTTTACGAAAATTGCGCGGACGGAGGAGTATGAAGTTTCCCACACTTATAGAGAATATATAGAGAAAGAGTGCAGAATGTTAATTTTTTTTTTAAATTATACATAAAAAATACATTAAATCGATAAAAAAAATCATTACAAACACTACCATGTATTTGACTTACGCACGAATGCAAATCATTTGTTTATTGTCAAACTTTTCTTATTGGTTATAGTCTGTGGTGAAATTGAGAATAGATTAAATATGGACTTTTTGGCGGGAACGCGAGGAGTGAAGTTGTGTGATTTGTTTTATTTTGTCTATTTAGTGTTTCTTCAGGTTTAAATGTGTAATAACGGTGGTTTATTAACTGTTTAATATCTGTGAAAGTGCACAAATGTGGGAAAATGAAACAAAGCTGCTGGACATAACTTCTCGGGTTCCTCCAAAAAGTCCACTGAAAAAATCTCAGTAAATGACCACCATTTTACTGCGATTATATTTCATCCCATATCATCTCATTTCATTAAATTTCATCCCAGTTGATTAATGTTTCAAATTAATCATCTTCATTTCATTTCACTCCATATTATCATTTTTCATAAAATTAAGAATATAAAGTAAAATAAGACATGACTTAAAGGTCTCAGTTACCAGGTCATAAAATCTCTTAAAAAAAAAGATTAAATATTGTTTGTCTTTACTAATACCTATTTGTCTTTAAGTTAGTCTTGGCAAAATCTGTAATTGTAGAAGTTTAATAGTATTCAATTTTCAATTATTCAATTAATTATAGTTAGTCGAATTTCGACTACCAGGGGGCCACTATTTAACATAGATGTGTGAACAATATCACGGACCATGTGATGTTAAATTGTTAGCGAAAACTATTATTGTCATTACCTGTCATTATGTCACCACCCATTTTCACATCTTGTGACAAAAGATCTAAGTCTCAACTCTAATGTAAAATGGATGTCTCATCTCTACTTCCCAATTAAGAGGGGAGCATAAAGCATAATTATTAATAACTGTCACTATTTTATATGCTTTTTTTATAAAATATACATCACAATCTTGAAGATTGTCGTTGCGAAACAATTATACCTACTGTATGAGTTTAAAGATTTTTACTGCATACCGGTAATCATAAAATATTCCCATTAACTACAAAATATTTATAAAATGTTCTACTTGACGACGTGTGAGAATTTTAGAATTCACTGTAATTAACATAATCTAAATATCTCGAATACTCCTTACATTACTTATTCGATTATTACAATAAGTGAATGTTTTCGAAGTTATTTAGAAATCGCTTTTTTTTATAATGCTTTTAGAGAGAGAGAGAGAGAGAGAGAGAATACACAACACAATTTTCTTACTGGTGGTAGGACCTCTCGAGAGTCCGCGCGGGTACGCATATAATGCGTTTCGGTATGAAGGGTGGGGCAGCCGTCGTAAGTATACTGAGACCTTAGAACTTATATCTCAAAGTGGGTGGCGCTTTTACCTTGTAGATGTCTATGGGCTCCATTAGCCACTTTAGACCAGGTGGGCTGTGAGCTCGCCCAGCCTAAGAAGCAATAAAAAAATATATTTGTCTTTAATGTAGCCTGGGCTAAATCTGTGATTATAGAAGTAAATTCTTTGACAATGAAACATAATAATGTTCAATCTTTTAATTTAAATTAATAATTATGGTCCACTAGTAATATATAATATGCGAAGTTGTATTATGAGTCGCACGCACAAAGCAGTCTTTCTAAGCGAGCTAAGATAGCTACATTACAGCTTACAACAGCTTACAATAGAATGAAACTGTGTCGCTAGTGTATCAATGTTTTTTCTAATTTGCATTCGGCGCACGATTAAGGCGTAAACCATGACTCAGACTTCATATACAAACGAAAAACAAATTAGAAAGCATCTGTACGTTTGGACTTAGGGGATCCCCTCGATCAAGTTACAACAGCGCTGCGCTGCATTGAAAAGCTCTTGAGAGAAAGTACTATCTTATCTCAACAACATTGAGATTAGAATCAATAAGCAAACCACTCGAAGACGGGTATGGACATTTGTAGTTTTCAGGTATAAATGACGCGTCAGCCAGGTAGAGCCTCATTCGCAGCGTTGCATTCCACTGTTTGACATCGCCTCTCAACTAACGTATTCTTTGGAGTCACAATGAATTTCTCAAGAGCTCTGTTTTACGTTTTCGCCGTGTTTTTGGTGTGTGCGAGCGTTATGGCCGCTCCGGAACCGAGATGGAAGATTTTCAAGAAAATCGTAAGTTTTTTTTTATTATTATACACAGCCCACTTGGTGTTAAGTGGTTACCAGATCCCATAGACATCTACGACGTAAATGCGCCACCCACCTTGAGATATAAGTTCTAACGTCTCAGTATAGTTACGACGGCTGCCCCACCCTTCAAACCGAAACGCATTACTGCTTCACGGCAGAAATAGGCAGGGTGGTGGTACCTACCCGTGCGGACTCACAAGAGGTCCTACCACCAGTAATTACGCAAATTATAATTATGCGGGTTTGATTTTTATTACACGATCTTATTCCTTTACCCTGGAAGTCAATCGTGGACATTTGCTGAGTACGTATTTCATTAGAAAAAATGGTAACCGCCTGGGATTCGAACACCGATGCATCGCCCAACACGAATGCACCGGACATCTTAAGCCACGGCCTAAGGCTTCCGCAGATTATATATTGTTGTTATTTGTGTTGCAGGAAAAAGTGGGTCAGAACATTCGTGATGGGATAATCAAGGCTGGACCAGCTGTTGCGGTGGTGGGGCAGGCGGCGACCATCGCTCACGGGAAATAAAAAGAAAAAAGACAATAAGAAAAAAAAAAACAATTTGATTATTTACAATCAACCGCTCGATAGACTGTGAAAGACTTCTTAATTTATTATTTAAAAATATAATTTCTTTATTTTGAATTTTTGTTTCCATTAAACAACCTAATTGCTCCATCGAAAAACAAACTTATTCTTTAGTGTTCAAATAATATTCATCAAAGGTAGGGACGCAATATACTGACATTAGAAAAACTATTTTAAAATTTCCTTTATTCATTATAAGGTTTTTCGTACTATGGGTAATCACAACATACAAACTTTCATACATAATGGTTAATCAAGACCGTGGCTAAAGTATCGACAATGTAGATTACATTAAAAATATAAAAATTATAATTCGTAAACTATTTCATACAAAAACTAATTTATTGCTACGCGCTGGGGTTCGGGATAAATAAAATTCCACCAAAATACAACTAAAAACTGTATTCAACACTTAAAACACTCAACAAACACTTTAAAATTCTCAATTCGCTTCGCTTCAGGTAATCCGTTCGCTGTTTCGCTTCGAGTAGTTCCGATTACTGACTGACTGCGTGCCATCTGTACGTTTTCATAGCCGATACCTAATCCCTAGAATTATTGGGAATATTCCACACATCTCTAGTAGTAGTTTCCGCTATCTGTCAATAGATGGCGATGTACTTCTCGGGCGTTCTAGGCACTTCTAGGTCCTTCGATATTCGTTCGACTATTCGACGATAGATGGCGTTACCCTTACTGGCGTAAAATTATTAATTGTCTTATAGCCCCCGCAGACAACAGTTTTTCTATCGGTCGATAATTAAGTCGGCGTCTTAATCAGTATGGAGATGTATGCAAGTGCGCAAATCGTAACGATTACTAATCGGCCGATGAATCAGTCTGATGGGATTCCAGATTGCCTTCAAACTAAACTGTCAGTCAACTGACGGCCGAACGCTTGATAAAAAAATTATGGGATTTTATGACCTGGTGACTAAGACCTTTAAGTCATGTCTTATTTTAATTTATATTCTTATTTTAATGAAAAATGATAATAACATGGAGATAAATGAAATGAAATGATGATTAATCAACTGGGATGAAATCAAATGAAATGAGATGATATGGGATGAAATATAAATTTAGTAAAACGTGGTCATTTACTGAGATTTTTTCAGTGGACTTTTTGGAGGATCTCGAGAAGCTACGTCCAGCAGCTTTGTTTCATTTTCCCACATTTGTGCACTTTCACAGATATTAAACAGTTAATAAACCACCGTTACCACATTTAAGCCTGAAGAAACACTAAATAGACAAAATAAAACAAATCACACAACTTCACTCTTCGCGTTCCCGCCAATAAGTCCCAACGCTTGATCGGTACGGCGCTCTACCCCGCCCGCACACTTGCCGATTGTTTAGTCGGCCGACTAAACTGATAGTTCAGTTTTTTTTTATTGCTTAGATGGGTGGACGAGCTCACAGCCCACCTGATGTTAAGTGGTTATTGGAGCCCATAGACATCTACAACGTAAATGCGCCACCCACCTTGAGATATAAGTTCTAAGGTCTCAGTATAGTTACAACGGCTGCCCCACCCTTCAAACCGAAACGCATTTCTGCTTCACGGCAGAAATGGGCGGGGTGATGGTTCCTACCCGTCCGGACTCACAAGAGGTCCTTCCACCAGTAATTACGCAAATTATAATTTTGCGGGTTTGATTTTTAATACACGATGTTATTTCTTCACCGTGGAAGTCAATCGTGAACATTTGCTAATTACGTATTTCATTAGAAAAAATGGTACCCACCTGCGGGATTCGAACACCGGTGCATCGCTAGATACGAATGCACCGGACCTCTTATCCTTTAGGCCACGACGACTTCAAAAACTGATAGTTCAGTTAGCCCTGAGTTTTAGCGAAGAGTCTTAAGTTTGTATACTCTTTCGCTATTTCTGGTCCAATTATCTTGACAAAGCCGGTTATACTGATTGGATAAAAGGCAAAAAAAAATCGGGTAATCAAGTAATTCGGAATGCATTGTGTAAAATTTTCCACTAAGTTATCCTATTACTGAGGATGCACCCAATACTCTCGGAATCTCTTTTTGGCTTTCCTCCTCCGTTGTATGAGAGCAATAATAACGTTTCTGGATAATGTTGTATTTATTTTCATTGTGCAAACGTTCTCTTCAACATTCAGCCACAAACCAGTATAATCGTTCGAGAATAGTCGCCTGATTGTTGAGCTAGTGTAGTCCGACCCGACTGTTTTGTTGGCCCAATGTGCGCACTAACAGCCCTGCCCGACCAAACTATCGGCCGATAGAAAGTCTGCAGTTTGCGGGAGCCTTAATAGTTCGATGACAGCCCTGAATTTATTACTAGGTAGTTACTAGGTAGGAAAAACAAAGAGTACCTACTCCCGGCCCGTGGTGGCGCCATGGACGTGGAGCATTAGGAGTGCCGTAAAAGAATTTCGCAAACCCCCACGATTGAAATTTAAATGCACCTTATTCACAGCGTTAACAGCATAACGTTTATTGCTCTGCCTATCGAGTGACAATCTCACGACTCAGTTGGAGCACACGATCATCAATGAGTGTCAAGTCATGGATACTTTATACTCCGCAGTAAAGGTTGAAGGAAAGTTATCAATAAAAATACATTTAAACTTTTTTCTTTTTATTAATATCTCCAAAAGGCACTTTTATTGGAGTCATAAACAAACTGAACTATTACTATATGATACACTATACATTATAAGTATGTACTTCTGAAATATTTGTATTCTACTTATATATAAAGCAATTTGTGAACGCGAGCTGACCTGATCGAATAAAACAAACCCACTCGACATGCCATTTGTATCTTAACACGAATTTCATCCAATAGAGTTCTCTTGATTTAATTAACAGGGGGAAATGCTGTTCCGAAATAGTTGTGCGAGGTTCAAGCTGGTCACGTCAGTCTGCGAGCTGTGATGGGGACCGGTGTGCTGGATCTAGCCAGACGCGACGGAGGTAGCTGCCGCCACCGTCGCCACCGCCGGACCCGCGCTGATGACGGCGTCGCGCGTCCTCGCCACAGCGCGCTCCTGAAAGACAAGGATTTCTGACAGGATCTTAACAGTACAGTGCTAATTAAAGCTACTTTTGCGAATTAATTAGCACATATAATTTTTTTAATTCAATATACGAAAGATCGCTAATAATATGTAGTATAAAGTATATAAATAAAACAGGAGATTAAGCCGTAACAGGATATCTATTTGTGTCAACGACGAGCGGAAGCCGAGGAAAAACAGTATAAAGTTATTTAGTTATTTCTGTTAGACTGCGACCTTCGAGTAGATATCGAAACCTTGATGAATTAGCCGCATGAATACCGCCCACGTTGAGACATCAGATCGGAGTCATGTGACGGATGCTTTAATACCTCATACCCTCAGTAAAGATTGGTGACAACGGAGAATCTCCAATTGTCATTAGAAAAATACACTAAACTCATAAAACATTGCCCAAACCGACATCGAAATTTCTGCCAGATATTTTTAAGTATTTATTCGAAATCATAACGGTTCGACAGAGAGGTAATCTTATTCGAAAAGTCACAAAATTATTTAGATTTTCTATAAACCTGAATAGCTAGAAATATTTTACAAAGCATAGAACCTCAGTTGGCATAGCACTCTAAGGTATTCAAGTAAGGATACTTCGTAGGAACACTCTGAATTCATGGTCCCTCTGTAATAAAGCAGTTATTGGATGCGTTATCCACTAGACCAAGTATTCCCATACTTTTTTGGGAACATGACCCCTTTTTCAAAATGAAGCAATATCTCAGAGCCCATAGCCAAATTAAAAATCCTATTCGACTAGCAGAGTTTTTGCTATTGTACGCACGAACTTATTCTTTTTGAAAAGTGGGTGGGTTTAGTGGTGGCTTGGAGGAAGTCCAGTGATACGTGACAAAAAAGATCCCTGGAAACGCACTGTGAATAAACGCAGTGGCTCCAGTTGGTATGGAAGAACTCTACTTTGGTGACGCGGTACGATGGTAAAAACGAGATGATGGAATCATCTCAAACAATTCCTCAGAGCGCTCCCCATAGAAAATACGGTACAAAATACAGAGAGAAGCGAAAACCCTCCGCATACTCAGAGGTTCCAAGCGATCCGTGAGAATGAGTTTATCGAATTAGGCTTTGGGACCGCGACTTAGTCCAGAACTCAGGGATTTTGTCAAATGTCCTGGCTCTATGGCCCTTTGGGGTCCGGGAGCCACTCGACTCATCAAAACCGTATTTTCTATAAAACAATTGAATTCAAACGAATCTGTACTCACGATTTCCTTGAAGATGTTCCAAGGTTTCGCTGATGCGGTCGCGAAAACAACAACGAACAAGAAAAATATGATTCTCGTAAAATTCATTTTGATTTTTCTACTAAAGCGGGGTTCGAGTACCGAGTCAGGAACACAATATGTAGATCGATGCTTCTGCGGGCTTTATATAGTCAAGAGGTGTTGATGAAATAATAATTTATCAAAGTGCTATTTACGCGTGAGACAGCGGCGCTCGTGACTTCGCTTGTCGCGACTTGCTTTTCTTTTTAATTTTTTACTGCATTATTTAGTAGGCAGATGAGCGTACGGCCCACTTGACGATGAGTGGTTACCGTCGCCCATGGACTTCATTAATCCAAAGGGTAGAGCCAAGCTACTGCCTACCGTTAAGTACTCTCCACAAGCCTCGTTTGAAGAAAGACATGTTATAGCGCTCGGGAAACACCATTGCCGTTGTCGGTCAACAAATGAATAGTGCACCTGATGATAAGTGATCTCCGCCAGTCAGCGATATCAGCTATATACACGTCAATCCTCGCCAAATCACATGTGCCCATGAAAGCTCAAATGAAATTGGTTTTTCGGATGTCAAACTATAGAAATGACATAGATTTTGAAAATAATCAGTTTTCAAAATTAATGTAAACAATATTGCAGATTGGAAAAGTTTGGAACCAAACTTGTTAAATTGAACTATAAGGGTTTTGTTCAGCGTGGACAGTCGCATGACTATCGCCTTCGACTGATGCTCACATGATGAAAGAAAGTCCCTCGTTTCATGGTGGTTCAGTAGTTTGTAAGCCAGCAAGGAAGCCGCCCCCTCGATCGCCTGAATGATAAGGCAAGAAACTTCCAAGTTTTGTTTTTTAATGTTATTGCATAGACTGTGACCGCAACTTCACTGTCAACGCAGACTCCCACAGACACGAGGTTAAAATTATTATGGCGGTCTCACCCTTCAAAGCGAGGCTCATAACGGCTTAGCAGCAGTAATAGGTAGGATGCTGGTAATTGCTCAAGCTGGCTAATGAAAAGCTCTCAGATTGGTAAAAATACCAATTGGCGGTAACAGTATGCTTGTATAATATTAACATGCCTCTCATTCTATGGGTCATTGTACTATATTGCCGTATCACCACAAGCATTATGATTTGGAGGGTAGACAGTAATTATACAATGCAATCTATACTTCGAGCGAATGCCTCAATTTGGATGCAGTGTTCACGTTAATATGACCTTGAGCTCGGGTACAAAATATACTCATTTGCGACCACAAAAGGACTACTCCTCTCCATCGACTATCAAAAATTCTAAGCAGGAAAGGTATCAAACATATTATAAGAAAATCTTTATAATTGAGACGGTTATTTAATGAGCGAACAAAGACACATTGTAACGTTTTTTGTTGAATTCATTTTATGTATTTTAATTACGACACGGTTTTAAAAGGCATCTTTGAATGAATTTTCAAAAGCTTTCAAGACTAGGCAGTACCTCTCCTAATAAAGACTCCACACAGAATTGTCCAAATTCAGATGTTGAACTCGTTCGTAACTGATGAGTTTTCACTCAGTTTGGTTTATGGGAGCGCCAATGTTTGGTTTCTCTTTTACGTCAATGTTCCATGAAGCGTGTCCTGAGGAATTGCTCGACCTAATTCCATCATCTCCCTATAACATCACACTCCCGTACTGGAGAGAAGTTCTTGGAATACAACGCACACTTATCCATAGTACGTTTCACAGATCGATTTGCGGTTTCCATTCGACTCTGCACTGACTTCCACGAAAACCGGCGACTGTCTACACATAGATTAGATGAAAATTACATGCAAATGAAGTATTTATCGGCTTGTAATTTTATAATGTCTTAGAATCTTAACCAAGCAATGTGATATTTTTGGTGTCACAAACAAAAATTGACTTTCCTTTGCAGTCCATGATTAGGAAGTGTTTTTTTTTTTTATAGCTTAGATGGGTGGACGAGCTCACAGCCCACCTGATGTTAAGTGGTTACAGGAGCCCATGGACATCTACAATGTAAATGCGCCACCTACCTTGAGATATAAGTTCTAAGATTTCAGTATAGTTACAACTGCTGCCCCACCCTTCAAACCGAAACGCATCATTGCTTCACGGCAGAAATAGGCGGGGCGGTGGTACCTACCCGCGCGGACTCACAAGTGGTCCTACCACCAATAAAGCGGTCCTACCACCAATGTTTAGACTTTAGTAAGAAATTTCTGGATTCATGACATAAACCATATCAAATCCCAATTCGGGCAAACCGCAACGAGGCGTACACACAGACAGACAAAACCAGCTACTTACTTTATGAGGTTGAACTTATTGTCATAGGAAACAAAGTTTATCAAAGTCTGAATAAATTCATGTAAGCATTTCGTGAGGTTCTTCCCTGCAATCGTTTCGAGTTAATGTCCTAATTATCATATTATTAATTAAATAAAGGAGACGGAAAATCGTGGGCCAAAAATGTAATAACTTGGACTGTAGTCTAAAAAATTTGTCATATTTTTTTATATAAGAATATAAAAAATCACCTCAATCCTCTTTCTGGGACCGGAGAAAAATGAGAAAGTTAGTTTTTGTCGGTATAACGGTGTGATCGATTTAATTAATCGATTACAGGATTATAAAAAGAAAAACATTGCACTAGGTAATTAATGCAAAGTAATTAAATTGTTATACTTGTTGTATACTAGTGCGGTATACGCCGGATTTAATTGCGATTATATACATAAATGAAGAAAAAGTCTATTATTACGTAACAAAGTAATATGATTATCGATTTCAAATCGATTAAAATCGATTGTATTTTTGATGACAGCTTTGACAGTAAGCTGACATGACGTTTGTTCATAGATTATACAATTATTTTTTGGCGCTTGTTGGTTTTTTCTGCTCTACTCGTTTTGTATCTTCGACGCATTTTGAGTGTGTATCTATCGGGCTGTTTTTATATTTTNAGTAAGCTGACATGACGTTTGTTCATAGATTATACAATTATTTTTTGGCGCTTGTTGGTTTTTTCTGCTCTACTCGTTTTGTATCTTCGACGCATTTTGAGTGTGTATCTATCGGGCTGTTTTTATATTTTCAACGATCACTGCTTTATTATTACGGATTCCAACTCTGCCAGCCTTGTACGACAATTGCTTCTACACTGGACACCGATGATCGCTCACACGTTTGACTTGAAATTGTTGCATTGGATACTGTTGAAATTATGGATCGCTGTGTGAATTGTGGGATAGCAATTCCATATTCCATACCTGATATATATCATTGATATTCATTCATAATATGACATTTAAAAGATTATCCAATGGATATAGTAAACATTTACTTATGATTAAATAAGTTATTATTCAGCTCTTTTAAAGAGATTGTAACATAACCTAACTTTTACTAAATCTTTATTAACTCTGCTCTCAGATTGAGAAAACTTTTATAATTTTCAGCAGGGTTCTGATAAACCTGAATCTATTAATTCATATTAGTTTCATCACGTTACATTCGGGCCCAAAAATGTATGTAAGCGTTTCAGTCTCCTTTAGAATATAGTTCGTAGTTGGTAACAAGGCACATACAGTCTAAGCCCAGATTCATCCTAGATCAGACCGCACCATTTGAAATTCCTCTTAAACAATCTTAAGCTATCTACTGATCTATTATAAATACAGACTAATAAGAACTTTTTTCAAAGAAAACTCCTAAAGGTTTGGCAAATAGAGTAGCATTGTTAGTTCTTCCACAATTTCATATTTCATCCTTAATGGACGTAAGATAATGCATTTGACATCAACATTGTATTAAATGACATGTTATATGTGACGTAGACATAATTAACATTGATTTTAATTAGTAATCTCATTCATTTTACTATAAGTGAAAAGTACAATTAAAATTTAAAATACCACAAATAAAATTGTATCTAATGTCTGTCATTGGTAGATCGACTGCGTGTTGAATTAGGCAGAGATCAATTCCCTTATGTTAGCGAGTAAATTTGCAAGACTTGGTCAAGAAGCGATACCTTCCAATCTTTTTTTTCATCCTATCTACTAACAATTTCATAAAACGCCTGCAGTTCTAACACTAGAATCAGGAATAGGGACCCTAACCACTGTTGAAGTCATTGAAGAGTTTGACGTAAAACTTAGCCTCTAGAATCAGCCTGCGGAGTTTTTCGCCGGAACACCTCAGCGGGGCGTGCTTCGCGAGGCAGCTGCCCTTGTGCTATCAGGTCTCTTTCAGCTCAGCCTAACCCATCTATGAAGCTATAGAGGCCTCTCAGCAATGCTTATATTCTTAAATAAAATAGACAATAACCCTGTGTCTTGTAAAACGTATCGATGTTCAGCTGTTGGTATGTTTATTCATGTCTCTTAGAGTTTATACACGTTGGATGCGAAATGCTTGCTGATTAACTGTCGCAAGCTCTTGGGCCTCACGTTTTTGTGATATGCCGGCATTTTATGAACATCGCAACGAGTGATGCATACTTTGACGTTCAGCGGAATTTGGTAATCATTTTCAGTTCGAAATTGAAAGGTTATGTACGTTATGGCTCTGTCGATCTGGATCAGCACTGTCCTGACATAGGATAATATGCCAAATGTGACTGGTATTAACAGTGACTATGTGGTATTCACTGGTATAGTACTATGTTCTAATCTCAACCTGTAAGTATCATATAAAATGCGACTATGGAATTCGCCGAGTAATTAGCAACGCCAAGTAATTAGTAATTAGCAAAAATTCAAACGTACTGCTCGCTCCGTAAAGCTCACCTTGGATCTCATGTGACGAAAGAAATACCATAGCTCTTGGAAGACACCGTGGTGTTACAAGCTCGCAAATCTGGTTACTAACCTAATGTCTATTCTATACACAGTAATGCTAAGAAGACTCATGAGTAGATCAGCGATACAGGCTCGATGTGTTGAGATTGTATTTTTCAAGATGGACACTATCTACTACTAAATACTTTCTAAAGGACGAAATCCCAATGTGGTCGATATCGATTTTCCTAGTTTTAGTCGATGAGGTCTAGTAATCGACTCCTATTCATTGTTAGAAGTTCTTGATTGAAACATCGAGCTTTTCAAGATAGTGTAGGTATAAGTTGTGTTACGTGCACCAAACTGTTAAAAGAATTACGCATATTTTAGTAGGAAGTATCTTTGTTGTACTTTAAAAGTTCAGTTAACCAGTCGATAACCGTGTGCCCGATTGACCTGGTGGAACTGGGACATCCTCTGAGCCACCAGTAATCCCTCCCAGTTTCCAAAAAGAATAAGTCCGTCTGTGAGGTACAACATGAGCTTTAGATTTTCTTATGTCTTCAAAGGCAGACGAGTGTACGGCTATCTTGACATGACATTGATATGAGCAACGTCGGGGATGCATAGAAGGTACTGCTCATTGCATAAGGCTCTCCTTGAATATCATTTGACGAAAGAAATACCGTAGCTCTTGGAAGAAACCGTGGTGTTACAAGCTCGCAGATCTTGTTACCAACATTACGTATTTTCCTCATACGCAGTAATTATGCTAAGTAGACTCATGAGTAGGAGATCAGTGATACAAGTTCGATGTGTTAAGACTGTATTTTTCAAGATGGACCCCTGTCCATATACCCTGTCAATATCCCTATATTGACTTAGTATGGTCTAAAATGGTCATGAGGTCTAAAAATCGACCCATATCAATTGTTAGAAGTTCTTGAGTCTTTCGAGTCTTTCAAGATAGTGTATAAGTGGTGTTACGTGCACGAAATTGTTATAAGAATGATGCATATTTTAGTAAAAAGTATCTTTGCTTTACTTTAAAAAACTTCAACCGGTAGATAAGCATGAACCCGCTTGTCGTGGTGGAACTGGGACATCCCCAAAGCCACCAGTAATCCCTCCCAGTCTCCAAAAAGAATAAGTTCGTAAGTACAATATCAAAAACTATGCTAGTTGAATAGGATTATTAACTTGGCTATGAGGTCTGAGGTATTGCTTCATTTTTGAAAAGGGGCCATTTTCACAAATTAGTTTGGGAATCCCTGGTCTAGTGGATTAGACATCCAAAAGCTGCTTTATTTCAAACGGACTATGAGCTCGGATTGCTGTTCCTACGAAGTTTATTTTTATTTTTATTTGCCCTTGTATACAGATGAGCATCCGGCTCACCTGACAGTGAGTGGTTACATCGCCCGTGGACTTCAGGGGAAGAGCCAAACCGCTGCCTACCGTTAAGTACTCTCCAAGATCTTTACTTGAATACTTTATAAAATAATTCCGGGATGAAGGAATAGCATTGCATAATAATACTTGATAATTCAGTGACTTCAGCCGTTGGTGGTCGTTAAGGGTAGCATGCGTCCAGATGTGCCCACCCATATGTATGAATAGTGGGAGCGCTCCTTTATAAGGGCCAAGTGAAAATAAGACCTCCTATCTCAAAGACAAGTTCGAATCAAAGCATTCACTTCATTCAGAAATAAAAGCACCCGTATAATCCTAACAATACAGCTCATGTTGGCTTAATTACATAATCATAATTTAGTCTTGAACATTGTAAAACTTCCAATAAAAAGATGTGTGGTGTCGTGGGACACCAGATAGGAACGAAGTTCCATAATATAAAAATATTAATTTTAACTTCTATTCGAGGTATATAGAAAGTAATTATTCGGTTCTAAATTTTTTATTATGATTTTTTATTGATAAAAATAAAAATAATCGCAAGGGTGGGTCAACCACTCCACAGTGCAACGGAGCAGCCTCATCCTGGGGAACAGCCTGCATGATCACAATATCCGCTACGCTAGGTAAGTATGATTTAGCAAGAGATTAGTGAAATATGAGAACGTCTATCAACTGTGTAGCATCTCGTCACCGCGATTCAGGAATTGTCGAATTTACGTGCAGCGACATCTGTCGATAACAAACTAAATAGAAAAAATCTTACGTTACGGACGTTTGTTCCCGGTTAGGGTACCCCTCCGCATCGTTCCATAAGGAATTTCATTCCAAAAAAAGAAAACATAAAATAATCTTTGTCTTTATTCAATATAATTAATGTTGTTACATTTTGTGGAATAATTTAAGCTCTATCCTTGTCCGAGAGCTTTTGCTTTTGCCAGGGTGTCGACTGCTGGAGCCGCGCTGATGACGGCGTCTCGAACCCTCTGACCCATTTTTTCCTGTTATAATAAAGCAATTAATTAGCACAATTTCAATACAATATGGTGAATGGGTGGCGCTGTATTTCGCGCCCTGACTGCTGAGTTAGCGATCGTGGGTTCGAATCCGACATCGGAAAAGCAATCGTGTGACGCTGTTTGTTTGCATTTTGCATGGTAATTAGAGTATGTAGAATCTGTATACATATATGCATATATTAAATCGTACAATTATGTATGTTTAGCAATATCCTGTTTTCATAGTACAGGGGATCATAGCTTGGAGCTAGCTGATGGCCGTGTGCTATTTTTCCTTGATTCACCCGTCATGACGTATGCAAGCGTAGTGTTCGCTCACTCAGCCCGCACCCACTTGAAATCCCTTCAGGTTATTCAATCACGATTCTGCAGGATAGCCGTCGGAGCACCATGGTTCCTTAGGAATGTGGATCTCCACGATGACCTGGAGCTCGACTCTCTTAGTAAGTATCTACAGTCGGCATCGCTGCGCCACTTTGAGAAGGCGGCACGACATGAGAACCCTCTCATCGTAGCCGCTGGAAATTACATACCCGACCCAGTAGACCGAATGGTAAACCGTCGACGTCGCCCAAAGCACGTCATTACGGATCCTCCTGATCCATTAACGGTGCTTTTAGGCACCACAAGCACCGGTCACCGTCCTCGTCGAACCCGTCGCTTGCGACGAAGGGCTCGACGAGCGAACTAACCCATAGACACAGCCCACTGAGTTTCTCGCCGGATCTTCTCAGTGGGTCGCGTTTCCGATCCGGTGGTAGATTCTGCGAAGCACTGCTCTTGCTAGGGTCAGTGTTAGCAACTCTCCGGTTGAGCCCCGCGAGCTCACCTACTAACGTTAGGGCGAAGCTGAAATAGCCTCTCAAGGCTATCAGCATAGGTAGGAAATAAAAAAAAAAAACCTTGATTCTTTAATTTATAATTCAAAATGAAACACCAATCCAGGTAGCCGGATTTTCACCACGTAATGTCTATGGACATATTTATGTGGTAAAAATCCATTTGGATTCACATACCACTTAGCTCCAGATCAAAACGTCTAGTCAACTATAGCTTAAAAAATGATGCATATCTATATGTTTCCCAGATCCAAGATTTAATAATATTTATTTATTAATTACATCTCATTTATTTTTCACATTGGCGGGCTTAATGCCTAAGCCGTTCTTTACTGGGCAACAAAATGCATAATTCAGAATAATAAATTGATTTAGATTAAAACGACACTTAATATATTAGGTAAATTTTTCACCATCTTCACCGTTGGATGTGGAAGTTGGATTAATACTGGTGGTAGGACCTCTTGTGAGTCCGCACGGGTAAGTACCACCACCCCACCTATTTCTGCCGTGAAGCAGTAATGCGTTTCGGTTTGAATGGTGGGGTAGCCGTTGTAACTATACTGAGACCTTAGAACTTATATCTCAAGGTGGGTGGCGCATTTACGTCGTTGATGTCTATGGCCTCCAGTAACCACTTAACACCGGGTGGGCTGTGAGCTTGTCCACCCATCTAATAAATAAATAAAAGGTAAATTTTCTATCACCTTCACCGATGTGGAAGTTGGATTAATAAGCCACAATCTACGAAGGCGGTAAATTAAAAGATATTTTTAAAAATATACCGTTTCAAACGTATTTTACAGTGAGTGGCGCGATCAAACAGCGAAAGTGGCTTCTTCACTTCAATCTAGGATTCGCTAACATCTAGGACAATACTCACAAGATCCTTGAAGAAGTTGCCGGGAGCTGCCGAGACCGAAGCCGTGGCGAAAACAATAGCGAACACGAAAACGAAAATTTTCGAGAATTTCATTTTGTATTTTCGCGAAATCGAAACTCAACGTACGAGCTGCAACGAACTGAATACTGCTCTACTGACATGGATGCGCTTTTATACTGTCTCGCTGATAATACCTGTTTCTTGGGGCTATGCGAAATTGAACCATATTGTCAGTAAATAAGGACGTCTGCATTGCTCTCCTGAGGTCTTTGTTCCTACGGTTCTTCCCTACGAGTGCGCGGGTTAAAGATTATATTGAACTGTAATCTATTGAAATCTTATTTGTAGTTTCGGAGCAGTACTCCTGTGTTCAGACTTATATCTGAATCATTAGGCTACACAATAGCTAAATCACCCGATGTAATCATAAGAATGCAAATATCTTATGATTTTATACCTTCAAACACAGTCCACTGAGTTTCTCGCTGTATCTTCTCAGTGGATCGCGTTTCCGATCCGGTGGTAGATTCTGCGAAGCACTGCTCTTACTAGGGCCAGTGATAGCATCATTGTCAACTTGAGCCCCGAGAGCTCACCTACACACTAGGATGAAGCTGAAATAGCCTCTCAAGGCCATCAGCATAGGTAGGAAAAAAAAAAACAGGGAACCTAGCATGACCCTTTTAGATGTCTAGAATAGGTACGAAAAAAAATATATTACTAAGTCGCTCCTCCTCCTTGCGTCGTATTCCTCATTGCTGAGGGTCGTGACCACCCTTTTGTATCACGCACGATCTTTCTCCGTTTATTCTTGTCTCTGGCGGTGTGGAGGGCGTTGTGAAACGTGGAATCAAGAGCGGTACGGATCTGGTCGGACCAACGTATTGGGCTGCGCCTCCGAGGTCTTTTCTCATCTACCTTACCGGTCACGATGAGCCTCTCGAGATTGCTACCATTCTTCCGTGCAATGTGACCGAAGTATTCAAGGACTCTGCGAAGACACTCGGATGACAGCCGCCAGGAGATTGAGTTCTTGCAAAATTGATACGTTGGTCCGAAATGCTGTCTACGGAATGTGCAGCTAATAAGTCGCTACTTCTACTAAAAGCGGCTGTGGCTTGACTCAAGCGTGTTCAAATCTGCAAGCAGGTGGCAGGCATAGTATATTACTAAGGAAACGCATCCCTGACACGTGTTTACGAACGACTTGCCCGATGAAGGTATTTATAGAAAAATTACTAAATTTACGCAATTAGTGACAGTAAATCTTTATGTGAGGTTGTATTGGAAGTATTACTGAAATTGTGCTAATTAATTACTTTATTATAATAGGAAAAAATGGGTCAGAGGGTTCGAGACGCCGTCATCAGCGCGGCTCCAGCAGTCAAAACCCTGGCACAAACAAAAGCTCTCGGACAAGGATAGAGCTTAAATTATTCCAGAAAATGTAACATTAATTATCTATACTAATATTATAAAGAGGAAAGATTTGTTTGTTTGTTTTGAATAGGCTTTGAAACTACTGAACCGATTTAAAAAATTCTTTCACTGTTTAGGAGCTACAGTATTTCCGAGTGATATAGGCTGTATTCTTTTTTTTTAAATTAGGGATCCTTACTGAAATTCCAATAATGTAACGCAAGGTGTAAAAAATTATCTAAAGTATTCTTTACATCGCGTGCGCTGCGAAAACTATTGATGATAGAATAAAATAATTTACTATAGCTTTGTAGAACACATTATCATTTACAAAAAATGTGGCGTCAGCATATTTCCGTCAAATATCGTTCACAGGGTAGCTTTTTTATAATTGTGGGTTTACTGGTGGCCTTTCCAGTTTCACAAGGACAGGAGGGTGAGCAAGGGCTCAGACAAAGCAAGGGCTCAACCAGTGCAAGGAAGCTCTGACTCAATAAACTCAATGGCTTTTGTTTTGTATGTATGACCTTTTTACGAAAACTAGAAAAATAATAATATAAAAATAATAAAAAAATAGATAAAAACAAATATTATTTAAACGAATTAGTATAGTTTATTAAAAAAAAAATTATTCAAACTATCTTTAAGAGATTAGCCGGAACAAACAGACAGACAGACAAAAATTTAAAAAAATGTTATTTTGGTGTATGTACCGTATATATATTCATATGCATGTAGTAAAAAGCGGCTATTTCAATATTACAAACATACACACCAATTTTATTTATATGTATAGATAAGTAGATAGCTTAAGATTGTTTATTAGGAATTTGAAATGGTGCGGTCTGATTTAGGATAATGACTCTGGGTTTAGACTGCATGTGTCTTGTTATCAACTATGAACTATATCCTAAATTTGTTTAATTAATAAATTGATAATTTGGACATTAACTCGAAACAATTGCAGGGAAGAACCTCACGAAATGCTTACATGAACTTATTCAGACTTTGATAAACTTTGTTTCATATGACAATAAGTTCAACCTCATAAAGTAAGTAGCTGGTTTTGTCTGTCTGTGTGTACGCCGCGTTACGGTATGCCCGAATTGGCATTTGATATTCTTTACTGGTGGTAGGACCTCTTGTGAGCCCGCACGGGTAGGTACCACCACCCTGCCTATTTATGCTGTGAAGCAGTAATACGTTTCGGTTTGAAGGATGGGGTAGCCGTTGTAACTATACTGAGACCTTAGAAGTTATATCTCAAGGTGGGTGGCGCATTTACGTTGTAGATGTCTATGTGGTCCAGTAACCACGTAACACCGGGTGGGCTGTGAGCTTGTCCACCCATCTAATAAATAAAGTTCGTACAAGATGGGCCGTGACAGGTTTCAGCCATCCAGAGCAATAACAATAACGATTATGGTGATGGGAGAGATCTTTCCCCCCTTTGCCTTTTCATGAGTTCTGCCTCTGGCGAGTTTTGGATGCTGGTTATTGAGCGACAGGAGGTTTTAGTCGGTTCGACTCCGACATGCTCCTCTCGCCATCCCCAGAGGAGGGCGGAATTCCGGCGATTTCCTCCTGACCAAAAACAAAAATCCCAACCACCACGGATAGAATGAAGCATAACAACTCAAGAAGAATTGTTGTGAAAAAAAAGTTTTCGGTAGGGAACGGCTTGGCTCTGCCCCTGGCACTGCTGAAGTCCATGGGCGACAGTAACCACTCACCATCAGGTGGGCCGTATGCTCATCTACCTATAGGGGCAATAACAAAAAGAAAAAAACTTTTGTTGAATAGAAACAAAGTGGAGTATTTAGTATCTCAGTTCATATTGTATACGTGAAGCAAAAACTTTGGGCCCTTTTTACGAGAATTCCGCGGACGGAGGAGTATGAAATTTCTCACGCTTATAGAGAATATAGAGAAGGAGTGCAGAATATTGTATTTTTTTTAATCATGCATAAAAAATACATACATCAATTAAAAAAAACATTAAAAACACACACACACTACCATCTTTTTGACACACACACACGCATGCATACTATTTGTTTATTGTCAAACTTTTGTTATTGTGTGATCAAATTGAAAATAGAAATTGTTTGTCTTTAATATTATTTATCTATAATGTAGTCTTGCCGAAATCTGTGTTTATAGAAGTATAATAGTCTGACAATAGAATCATAATAATGTTCAACTTTTATAATTTAAAAGTTGAACATTATTATGTGTATTATCTAAAACCAAAGTGCGCTTGGTGCGGGCACTGATCTTTCCCATATTCCTCTACGGGGCGGAGACAAGGTGCATAAAAAGCCGGAATATCAAAAAGATCGATGCCTTTGAAATGTGGGTGTGGCAGAGGATGCTACGAATACCGTGGACTGCCATGAGAACAAACGAGTCCATTCTAAGGCAGCTAGACATCCGAAAAAAGACTCTCTTCCATCTGCCGGGAACGTGCTATGAGCTTCTTCGGACACATGATGCGGTCTCCCAGACATGAATTAGAGAAGCTCATAATTACGGGTCGCATAGAGGGCAAGCGCGCCGTGGGCAGAACACCAGCCAGATGGTCAGATCTGGCAAGAGAAGCACTCGGTGGTAGTCTGTACCATGCAGTCCATGCCACCCATGATCGGGCACATTGGAAGTACGTCGCATATGGTCGCGATCTTCAGTAGTGAGGGAACGATATAGAAGAGTTTATAATTTAAATTTATTATACGAATTTCGATTACCGAGTGACCACTTGTCATTATTAAATAACACAGTCTATAAATAAGATAAATGTTATAATATCAACAATAACACGCCTGTTCGGGACTTTACTGCGGTCAGTCGCTTCGATGACATTTTGAACTTTTGTTTTACCGTTACTATGGATATCTCACGAAGAAACACGATCGTTTTGTCAACCCAATAAAGACTATTATTGAATAGCATAACAATATGATTTCAATTTTCAACCGCAATTCAATACTTGAATTTTACAAACTTAAGTTTGCATTTCATTGAAATATACAATAGTTCTTAGCGTTCGGTGATAAAGGTTAAATTGTTTTGCAAAGTTCACGATGGAAGGTAAATATATTTTGGTGTTTTTAGTTTGATCCAAGAATAAAAACCCGACTGATTCTTACTGCTAATCATTCGATTGATAGACTCCGTAGAGCCCACAAGTCGTTTCGAAAATGTATTTTACAAAAATAGTATTTATCGCCATCATTTGCATAATGATTGTGAGCTGTGCTTCCGCTTGGGACTTTTTTAAAGAGCTTGTAAGTTTTGAATTTTTTTTTACGTTTCTCCTTTGAAGCGTTATATTGTCATGAGTTGAATAATATGTACATAGTATTTTGAGAATTTGTACAGTATGAGGGCAGAAAGGCTATTTGGTTTAAGCGACATTTCGATAGTACGCGCCAATTATCTTTGTAATTAAGTGCGTTTTATTTGATATTAGCATCAACAGTACGTATTTTTTTTTTTTTATTGCTTAGGTGGGTGGACGAGCTCACAGCCCACCTGGTGTTAAGCGGTTACTGGAGCCCATAGACATCCACAGCGTAAATGCGCCACCCACCTTGAGATATAAGTTCTAAGGTCTCAAGTAAGTTACAGCGGCTGCCCCACCCTTCAAACCGAAACGCATTACTGCTTCACGGCAGAAATAGGCAGGGTGGTGGTACCCAGCCGCGCGGACTCACAAGAGGTCCTACCACCAGTAAATTGAACGTCAATTACATTTGCACCACGTAAATAGCTGAAGAAGTTTTTATGCTATAATATTTTATCCAATTTTAAAACTTTAAATGGCTCTCTTGTAAAATTGCAAAAAACGCGCTTAAACCAAATATCCCCACGAATCCTCAAGAATTGCATCAGAATGGTTTCCAAAAAAAATCAATATGTTTGTAAGTTGATTTTACGATTCTCAGATATTAAACTACTTTTCCTTGTTCTAGTGTTTAGTCTTCCGTTTTTTGTTATCAGGTTTTGTGTTCACAGATGAGATGATTTGTTAGATGATCGATAAAATGATAAAATTGATATTGCATCGTTCCATCAATGTCCCAGAGATGGCGTACTAATACTATTAGTAATTCTAATGTGTCTGGTACCACTTCGTTTGTCAGTTGTCACAGCGAAGTAGGACCTGTGTGCTTAGTGTGAGTTTTTTAACTCCTCGATCGCGTCCTAGCCGCAGACGAAGCAAAACTGTACCCTCAGACACAGCCCACTGAGTTTCTCGCCGGATCTTCTCATCCGGTGGTAGATTCTGCGAAGCGCGGCTCTTGCTAGGGTTCGTGTTAGCAACGTCGGTTTGGGCCCCGTGAGCTCACCTACTAGTTAGGTTACGCTGAAATATCCTCTCAAGGCTCTCAGCTTAGGTAGGGGAAAACAAGAAAAAGATAAGCTGTTCCAACTCCATACAAATTCGAGCTAACTTTGACGCGAACGAGAAGTAAAAAAACTCGCACTAAGCGCAAATTTCACTGGTTTGGATATAAACAAAAATCTATATAGAATGTCATAACACATTTGCGTCCTTAAGGACTGATGTGTAAATATTGTTTTTCAAGAGATTTTTGTCGTAGTGACTTGGTATAGGGAAATAATGATAAATTTATATTATTCATGCAATACAAATTTTAATAATCGGTGATTCTACTAATTGCTTCGTGCCAAAAAAAAGCAATAATCTTAAATTTTATAATATTTTATTATGTAATATAGACAATTTATCTTTAGTGCATAGACGTTTATAATAGTTTATATATATGCAATTTTAGTTTTAACGGTGGGCAGTGGCTTGGCTCTGCCCCTGGCATTGCTGAAGTCCATGGGCGACGGTAACCACTCATAATCAGGTAGGCCGTATAATCGTTTACCCTACAAGGGCAATAAATAAAAACAAAACCACAAAAAGATGTGTGGTGTCGTGGGACACCGGATAGGAACGAAGTTCCTTATTATAAAAATATTAATTTTAAGTTTTATTCGAGGTATAAAGAAAATAAAACTGGAGGTTTCGCAACAACCCACGGCCATTCGGTAACATGCGAACTTATTGTGGTACACTTCATTCACGGTTGTTTGCATAAGAGTTAGTGTATTGCGCAAACGAACGCTCTGAGATCGTGGTCATTGAATGATAAAAAAAATGTTATTTTTTGTACTTTATTACAAAGTTAAGTCCAGCACTGTGTGCATTACTAATTTTTACGTTATTACAAAGTTAAGTCGTACACTGTGTACATTACTAATAAAAAACTTACGTTACGGACGTTTTCTCCCGGTTAGGGTACCCCTCCGCATCGTCCCATAAAGAACTTCGTTCCAAAAACATCTCAGGAGTTTAAAACGCTTGGGCTGGACGGATTTATTTATGAAGTAATTGTACATTTACAGGAAGGTGTGGGTCAGAGAGTTCGCGATTCGATCATCAGCGCTGGCCCAGCAATCGACGTACTCCAAAAGGCTAAAGGACTAGTCGACAGTTCTGAATCAAAGGAAGACGAATAAAATTAGATAGAGCGTCGTAGTAGAGCAGAGTGAGATAGAGCGATAGAGTTTTAAAAAGAAATATCATAGAAAGGATGTGATTGTGAGACCAAAGAGAGAAATAGAGAAACAGGGATACTGCTTAGCCGCCAGGACAAAAATACAGCAGAAATATCGACAATAGTATCGCAGACATATAAACATGAATATCTTCAAAAGCTAATAGAACAATGGAAGAATAGTCTGGAATTTTGAAGAAGTAGGGGCTAGTGTTGGTTACACGATGACACTTAGTGAGCTCCGTAAGTAAGGTGCTACGACAAAGGACGAAGGACACACTTCACTTATTACCTTGTTGGAGATGTCTTATTATTTCGCGTCTTTAGACTTACTCTGCCCAAAAGTCCTTCTTACTACTTAGTTTTAGATTGTTTAACGTAGTACTACTACACTATAATAATATTATTATAATATAATCTAATTAGTAATGTAAACAATATATTGTAATAAATAAAAAAAAATTATAAGCGGAAATGTATTTTAAATTTGATAATGACGGTATATGATTCAGTAGTACGATATTGAGAAGGTGTAGTCGTCGTGGCCTAAAGGATAAGACGTCCAGTGCATACGTATCGAGCGACGCAACTGTGCCAGTGTTCGAATCCCGCAGTGAGGTACTGATTTTTGTAATGAAATACGTAATTAACAAATGCTCACGACTGACTTCCACGGTCAAAGAATAACATCGTGTAATAAAAATCAAACCTGCACAATTATAATTTGCGTAATTACTGGTGGTAGGACGTATTGTGAATCCGCACGGGTAGGTACCACCGCCCTTATTTCTGCCGTAAAGCAGTAATGCGCTTCGGTTTGAAGGATGGGGCAGCCGTTGTACTGTTAAAACTGAGACTTTAGAATTCATATCATAAGGTCGATGGCGGCATTTACGTTGTAGATGTCCATGGGCTCCAGTAACCTCCAACACCAGGTTGGCTGTGAGCTCTTCCACACGTCTGAACAAGAAAAAACAGCTAGTCTGTCTTCGAAAGCAACAAACAAAATACGACGTGTACAAAAATTGGTAGACACTGGAACTGCTGTGTATACTTGATACCAACCTCTCGTTTTTACCATCGCACCGCCCGCCACCGGAGTAGAGTTCATCCATACTACCTGGAGCCACTGCGGTCATCCACAGTGCGTTTCCAGAGATCTTTTTTGCCACGTACCATCCGGCTATGGAATGAGCTCCCCTCCACGGTGTTTCCCGAGCGCTATGACATGTCCTTCTTCAAACGAGGCTTGTGGAGAGTATTAAGCGGTAGGCAGCAGCTTGGCTCTGCCCTTGGCTTTGCTGAAGTCCATGGGCGACGGTAACCACTCACCATCAGGTGGGCCGTATGCTCGTCTGCCTACAAAGGCAATAAAAAAAAATAAAAAAAACTTGACGTCATACCCACTACACTGCGAACACTTTTAATGGTATTAAAACTTAATTGAATTTAAGTTTAATTACTATTTAAAATAGGCGGAAAATTGAATACTATACAAGTATGTTACGCAGGATAATCATATTCGTATGTAAGTTTTATTTATTTCACTTTTATCTGTTACATCGTGTTATTGTAATTCTGTTTCCGTTGACACTTTGTAAAACTTTTACTGGTGGTAGGACCTCTTGTGAGTCCGCGCGGGTGGGTACCACCACCCTGCCTATTTCTGCCGTGAAGCAGTAATGCGTTTCGGTTTGAAGGGTGGGGCAGCCGTTGTAACTATACTTGAGACCTTAGAACTTGTATATCAAGGTGGGTGGCGCATTTACGTTGTGGATGTCTATGGGCTCCAGTAACCACTTAACACCAGGTCAGCTCGTCCAACAATCTAAGCAATAAATAAATAAAAAGAATAACATTTTACAGAATGTTTTTGAGCCACACCCAATTAAAATACCGCATGCTCCTGAATTTGCTAGAGCAATTTTAGTGTCTGCATAGCTAATGAATATCGATGGATTATGAGCCTTTATGCCTAGATCATTAGGGTCAATATCCTACACCAGGTAACAGTCGCTAACACCGTTTGTAATTCCAGTTGTGGTGACGGTATCGTGTAGCTACGTCAACAAGTTACAGAAGGAGCCGTATAAGTTTCAGTTTTATCCCAAGAAGACAGTCTTCGAGAAGTCTGATTTGATCGATAAGGGCTGCGCGATTTTTATAACTCAATGTCCTAATAATTACAAGTAAGTTTATTTTTCCCTTTTTGACGCGAAAACGTCTTATAATTCGATGGAGCCGGCTGCACTCACGAAAAAACATGACTCATGCGGCGTTACCTCGCTTTGAGGCGTTCCATTTAAGGCTTGAAGTGTAAGCGAGAGCGCGCAACGAGCGACAAAGAGGCACAATCGGCCTCCGCGTTCGGCAGCGTTCGACATCTGTGTCTTTCCTACTTGAGTGAGCGATGCATCCGCG
This sequence comes from Bombyx mandarina, assembly GCF_003987935.1. Next base: position 5,229,650 of record NW_021011483.1, read on the forward strand.
TGGACAGCTGCTATACAATAATACATTTACATGTTTTCGTCCAATATTTATAGGTCCAATATTTATTTATTAATAATTTCCATTTACCTCCTTTTCTCTATATCCATACAAAATATCTATTGTCACGTTCAACTATCGTCAGTAAACCGACTTTAAAGAATGCCGATTTTTTTTTTTTTAAAACAACAGAGTGGATAAGCGTAAAAATCCGGTAATACAGTAAGTCGAGCTTGCTGGATAATGTTATTTTAAGTTGTTGATGTTATTTCTAGTAGTATCTCGAAACTTCTCCAGTCGCCAGACATAACTAAAGCTGTAAATCATTCGAAACGTTCAAAATAACACAAAAATATATAGATAATAAACACTTTCTATACGACTTATCACTACATAGTATAAAACAAAGTCGCTTTTTCTGTCCCTGTATCCCTATGTATGCTTATATCTTTAAAACTACGGAACGGATTTTGATGTGGTTTTTTTTAATAGATAGAGTGATTGAAGAGGAAGGTTTATCTATATATTATAATACGTGAAGCAAAAACTTTGTATCCCTTTTTACGAAAATTGTGCGGACGGAGGAGTACGAAATTTTCTACACTTATAGAGAATATACAGTAGAAGTGCACAATACAAATTTTTTTTTAAATAATGCATAGAAGATACAACAAATCAATAAAGAAAACATTACACACACTACATAATATGTATTTGACGCACACACGCATACATACTATTTATTGTCAAACTTTTGTTCTTGGCGTCTGTTGTCAAACTGGGAATAGATTAAATATTGTTTGTCTTTATAAATATTTTTTAATAGTGTAGCCTTGGCGAATTTGTGATAATAGAAGTATAAAATACAACCATAGTAGTGTACAAACTTACAATTTCAATTAATTATAGTCGAATTTCGACTACCGGGGGACCTCTAGTATGTATAATATCATCCATTAAATAGGGGAGAAATCAAAAATAAATTACAGTTTTTGAAGCGAAGTGAGGGCGGGTCGCTGGTATGGCAACATAATATAAACTTCCGTATTTTTGTCTCAATGTTGCTCTTTTGCCTTATAGTTCTATGGTCCGACTCACAGCCCAAGTGGCGTTAGGTTTTTTTTATTGCTTAGATTGGTGGACGAGCTCACGGCCCATATGTTGTTAAGTGATTACCGGAGCTATAGACAACGTAAATGCCGCCACCCGCCTTGAGATATGAGTTCTAAGGTCTCAGTATAGTTACAATGGCTGCCTCACCCTTCAAACCGAATTGCATTGCACCTACCCGCGCGGACTCACAAGAGTAATACATAAGCAGCTAAACAAAGAGCAAGCATACCTTCACACGACTAATTGTCCGATATGAGAATCGAACCCACGACCCTCGTTGCGACAGTCAAGACTACTATACCACCGAGGAAAATAATATTTTTTATTTTTCATACAGATTTTCATTTGTTTGTTGTTCATGTGTCCTATAGTTGTGTTTTATGAGGTCACGTTTTCAGGCAAACCCTCATATGCGCCCGCCATTACGACGGTCAATATAAGACCTTCAATAATTATTGCGAGATGGAGTTCGAGAATTGCAATAGCTGGAGAAGTAAGTCACACTTAGTATCGTTTTTTTTTGTACCTAGCTGAGAGCCTTGAGAGGCTATTTCAGCGTAACTTAACTAGTAGGTGAGCTCACGGGGCTCAAACCTGACGACGTTGCTAACACGAACCCTAGCAAGAGCAGTGCTTCGCAGAATCTACCACCGGATCCGAAATGCGACCCACTGAGAAGATCCGGCGAGAAACTCAGTGGGCTGTGTCTGAGGGTTATTAGTATCGTATAGAGGCGCTACCATCCGGCTTAGTTCTACCGCGACGTAGTCACGCGTTCCGATCTGAGAATTCTGGTTACTGACCCTTATTTACATAGGTTTAGATCAGCCTTTCCCAAAGTGGGCGATAACGCCCCCTTATGGGCGCTGCAAGCTTTAAAGGGGGCGGTAAGAGACCCAGCAAAAAAACTGAGGGCGTTGTGTAGAGGCTTGGGAGGCGATTTGTAATTTCATCTAGGAGGACTCTTAGACACCGACTAAGGTTTCGCTATAGTGGTTTTTATGTATGTCAAAAAATGGGGGTGCTAACAAATAATTTATTCCCAAAGTGGGCAGTAGACAAAATAAGTTTGAGAACCCCTGGTTTAGATGATTGTAAATGACCTCGTGACCGTCCATATGTTAAGCGGTTACAGAATCCTATGGATCTTCAAGCACCAGTAGGGCTTCGCTTGGAGTCATGTCGAAATATCAGTTGTGCAATGTGCGTGTCGACAAACCAGCATGAATAAAATGTTTACGAGCAATTAGGCTGTGGATTGGATGCCCCGTGTTCCAATATAAAGCGCATTATTGCCAGGAAGAACGTCGAGTCTGGTGGGATCCATAATCTACCACTAGTTACACCAGATACACTGTCATACTTTTTACTGGTGGTAGGACCACTTGTAAGTCCGCGCGGCAAGGTACCACCACCATGCCTATTTCTGCCGTGAAACAGTAATGCGTTTCGGTTTGAAGGGTGGGGCAGCCGTTGTAACTATACTTGAGACCTTAGAACTTATAATTCAAGATGGGTGGCGCATTTACGTTGTAATGTCCATGGGCTCCAGTAACCACTTAACCCCAGGTGGGCTGTGAGCTCGTCAACCCATCTGACCAAAAAAAAAAGAAGAACGTTGAGTTTGGTGGGATCCATAATCCACCCATAGTGACACCAGATATACTGTCAAATTACCTCCTAGTGCGTATTGTAAATCGAACGCTGCATCAGCTATTGCTCTTCCCAGCCATCAGGCGTTCGAATTAGATACAAATTACATGTAACTAACCCTCTTCTACGTGTAACGGTGGCCGGCAAGAAGTGGATGAGGAGAGCCGCAGACCGGGCTCAGTGGTGTAGATTGGGAGAGGCCTATGTCCAGCAGTGGACGACTATGGGCTGTTGATGATGATGATGATGATGATGAACCCTCTTCTAACACAAATCTTCTAGAATACGATAACGAGATTTTTGTTTAAAATTAATCAGAAAATTGCATAATGCACTATGAACACCCAATATTATATGGGAATAACCGAAATTTTACTGCTTATTTTTTATGTATAATAGGAATAAAAAATCATACATAAAATATCGTTTTTGTGACGTCAATAATTTAATAATGGTTTTAATCATTATTTGAACGATAAGCAGGAATGAATTAAATTTACATAACGCTACGTAAATGTATGGCGCCATGGTCTAGAATATAAATACCCCGTCTATTCTTGTGGGTGTTGTAAAATCCTAATAAGGTACTGTTCGGAAAATGATAGCAGTATTGATACCAGCGTCCTGCGATCACAATCATCTTTTTTTTTTTTTTTTTTTTATTGCTTAGTTATGTGGACGAGCTCACAGCCTACCTGGTGTTAAGTGATTACTGGAGCCCATAGACATCTATAACGTAAATGCGCCACCCACTTTGAGATATAAGTTCTAATGTCTCAAGTATAGTTACAACGGCTGCCCCACCCTTCAAACCGAAACGCATTACTGCTTCATGGCAGAAATAGGCAGGGCGGTGGTACCTACTCGTACAAACTCACTAGAGGTCCTACCTAAATGACAAATTTACTGGTGTTAGGATGTATTGTAATCCCAAACAGGTAGGTAGCACCATCTTCTATGTTTCTGCTGAAAAGTATCATGACTTTCTGTTTGAAACAAGTGGAGGATGAAATGGTCCACGCAACTACGCAGCTAAATTAAGAACATAATAAGTACATATCACAAAATTGTTTTTATTGATAGAATTTTTTGTGTTTTCAGAATGGAGTATGGTCAAGAGGAATCCGTGCTAATATTAAAAATATCTTAAATTAAACCTTAAGTTTTTTTTTATTAAAGAGGTTTTTTATTGAGATAATCACAAGACTATGCGCAACATAACTTGGCCAGTTTGAAAAAACTAGGACCCCAGACGTCCCCAGACGTCTAGTTAACAATTAAAAGCTCCGTAAATACGGTCACGGTTTTTTAATGGTGGTAGGACCTCTTGTGAGTCCGCGCGGGTAGGTACTACCACCCTTTCTATTTCTGGTTTGAAGGGTGAGGCAGCCGTTGTAACTATACTGAGATGTTAGAACTTATATCTCAAGGTGGGTGGCGCATTTATGTTGTAGATTTCTATGGGCTCCAGTAACCAATTAACACCAGGTGGGCTGTGAGCTCGTCTACCCATCTAAGCAGTAAAAAAAAAACGTTAGCATTAGTAAATTTATGAATTACTTTATTTAAAAATGCCACTATGCTTCAAACGCCACTTCATTGTTGGATGCTGGCACAATTCTCTCAAATCTGTATATCCAATATGGACAGATGCTGCACCATCTTGATTCCAGTATACCCTTCGATGTTTATCTCGTTTGCATATTGAATAATTCAATTTGACGTAACAAAAACGTCATATTCTTTTCATGGTACATGATACTTTGACGATATTGTATGAACTTACATTAAATTAAATAATAGTTTAAAAAAACTAACAAAATACGCTTTTATAGAAAATCCAACAAAAAAATAGAAAATAAAATTAAATAATTGAACAAACTAAGACCCCAGACGTCCCCAGACGCCTAGTTAACAATTAAAAGCTCCGTAAATACGGTCACGGTTTTTTACTGGTGGTAGGACCTCTTGTGAGTCCGCACGGGTAGGTACCACCACCCTCTTTATTTCTGGTTTGAAGGGTGGGGCAGCCGTTGTAACTATACTGAGATCTTAGAACTTATATCTCAAGGTGGGTGGTGCATTTACGTTGTAGATGTCTATGGGCTCCAGTAACCACTTAATACCAGGTGGTAAAATTAAAATTTATTTGAAACATTAATCAAATAGCATGAAATTAAATTAGTCAATTCAATTGGCAAAACATTAGTCATTTACAATTTAGAAATCTAAACATAATGTGACTGTCAACACTGAGGTTTGAGATTGACATTTGACAGACTTTTGGCGGGAACATATCTTCTTTTTTCCCTTCCTCTAAGTCTCGGAAATCGAAAGTTTTAGGTTTGTATAAATATAAGCAAGACTCATAAATTAGTTCGCCAAAAAAGTTTCACTTCTGACATAATATGTACTTTGTACGCACGCACTTTTTTTTTAAATATTGATTTGTCATCGGTCCTTAATAAGTATACCATATTTCGAGTTAATCCGACGTTTTGAAGGGGGAAAAACCATGTTCAAAGATTCCGTTACAAACATACATACGTCTGAAGCTAATAAAAGCGTATTAATATAAAGAATCTGAACGAGTTCACAGCTTTCGAGAATAATATGTAAATTTATTTCTGTGACTAGGAAATTACACTGTTGTACCCTCGGCATCACAGTTTGCTCGTATAGTATCAGGTGCCAGGGTCGGAGCGAAATTATCGAAATTTACAGACGACGGGGGTTACAGGGAAGCGGTTATGACCTGTTCGGAAAAGCTGTGCGATCTGAACGTAAATAAATGTTTTAGTGTAATCCAACCACCTTCTGCAGTATTCTTTCTTATATATGTGTATTCTTTGTTCTTATATAGATCTATTTTATACGATTTTATTTAATTGAAATCTATAAAAACTCATGTAATATAATACCATGTACAGGTAATATAATGTAATGTAATGTAATATAATATAATATAATATTTGACATCGGCATCAATAAGTATAATAAATACGTCATGCGATTGGAAAAAATTCAATTTGAATCAAAGTCATCAAGTTGACTACGATATCATGTCTCAAGATGGTGACGGTGGTCAATGATATCACCGGTCCAGTAACCACTTAAATGGGCGCTAACCATTATATTTACAGCATTAAATGCAATAGAAAATGCTGGACAATGATGACGCAGCATGGTGCACTGAAAAAGATAGCTCCGACTGTGTCACATTCGTTGTCTCCCAACTGTACTTATATATTATTATAGCGGATTAACTTTCAAATCTGCGTACTATTGTGTCAATATCCATAGTAAAAGCGTTTAGTATTCACAAAGGGCATTTGATAAATTATATTAAGTTATACAGAAGAATTTACGCCGTAATAATATAACCAATTGAATTATCCACACGGTTTTTTTTCCTACCTAAGCTGATAGCCTTGAGAGGCTATTTCAGCGTAATCTTAACTAGTAGGTGAGCTCACGGGGCTCAAAACTGACGACGTTGCTACCACAAACCCTAGCAAGAGCAGTGCTTCGCAGAATCTACCAACGGATCGAAAACGCGACCCACTGAGAAGATCTGGCGAGAAACTCAGGGGGCTGTGTCTGTGGGTTAATTTACTCGTCGAGCCCTTCGTCGTAAGCGACGGGTTCGACGAGAACGATGACCGGAGTTTGAGGTACCGAAAAGCACCTTTAGTGGATCGGGAGGATCCGAAATGACGTATTTTGGGCGACGTCCACTGCTTTCCATTCCGCAGGATCTGGAATGGCACACGGAGTCACGAGTATTGTAGGACTTTTACCATTATCCTGACGAATGCTCTTCAAAACTTTGTCGTTCTCCTCCAACAAGGATGCATAGATTCAAAGAAAGGATGGGTCATTCAAGATTTCTCCTTAAGACACTTTTAGTGGTGAATTTGGCAGATAAACTATTTTTAAAAAAACTTATAAACTTATATAACTTTACAAAACGATAACTTTAAAAAAACACTTCTAACGGTCCGAGTACGACCCCGTATAAATGTTGAAGCAGTATTAAGTTTCGATCGCGGGGTCTTGGGAAAGGCTGACTGGCCAAATTTTGCATGTTCCGTCATGTCTCAAGGGCTCAAACAATAGGGATTAAGGTGTCTTGCGATCGCGCCATGCCAAGGACTTTTCAAAAATAATATTCTTAAGGGCATTGTTGATAGAAATGAACCGATTTTAGGATAAAAACGTTTTACATTTTTGAAACTTTTTATCGTTAATATGTTTGACGATTAGTCTGGTAATGTAGATAATGGAAACCTGTAGTCTTAATTAATTTTTGAAGGTTATGCTCCATGAATCTTCTATCAGGATTTGGAATTGTGAACTTGAAAAAACAATGACTACTTTTCATCAGGAAGGACTAATAATACTCTTAGTCTTTGAGGGCTACATTGAGGCAAATTGAGGCATTAAAAATGAAGTTTCCTTTAAGGGTAACTTTTTTTTTTTATTGCCTGGATGGGTGGACGAGCTCACAGCCCACCTGGTGTTAAGTGGTTACTGGAGCTATAGACAACGTAAATGCGCCACCCACTTTGAGATATAAGTTCTAAGATCTCGGTATAGCTACAACGGCTGCCCCACCCTTCAAACCGAAACGTATTACTGCTTCACGGCGGAAACAGGCAGGGCGGTGGTACCCACCGGCGCGGACTCACAAGAGGTCCTACCACTAGCTTTTGAAAAGTGATTTTCCACGGCTTCAAGTGCACGGAATTTTAAATCAGAAAATGAGACTTAGCTAATTATGAACGCAAATAAATAAAGAAATAAGTCAAAACTTTTCAACGAATATTTTATTTAACCTTTTTCACATTTGGTATCTTTATAGTAACTCCATGTGCCTGAGAAAAGTTATTTAAAAAAATACAATGTTAAGAAAGTAAGTAATAGATTAATAAATTAATGCTCTAGCTAATTTAATGTTCGGACCCAACTTGCCATCAGAACTAGTTTGCAATTTTCTAGTAGAAATCAATACCCGATTTTTTTAAAGTTATTTAGTACATGTTTGTGAATTGACTGTATTTGCTACTTTCTCGTCTATGTGTTTTTCGGTAACAAGTGAAAGCCTGACTAAGGGCAATTAATTGAGGAAAGATTGCTCACCTTAACTGTTTTAAGCCGTGCAAGTATCTAAAGTAAATATTGAATGTGTGTTATGTTCCAACATGCGTGAATATCCATTTATCCCAATGATTTAAGGACAGCCACATATAACTTAGGTACTATATTACAGACACTTCTGCCTTATACTGGTGGTAGGATCTCTTGTGAGTCCGCACGGGTAGGTACCACCACCCCGCCTGTTTCTGCCGTGAAGCAGTAATGCGTTTCGGTTTGAAGGGTAGAGCAGCCGTTGTAACTATACTGAGACCTTAGAACTTATATCTCAAGGTGTGTGGCGCATTTACGTTGTAGATGTCTATGGGTTCCAGTAACCACTTAAAACCAGGTGGGCTGTGAGCTCGTTCACATATCTAAAAATAGAAAAAAAAACACACACACACACTATGATGTCTATGGACTTCTAATATTGCAAAGCCTTCCCTATCCAATCTGATTGTATAGAACATGCAAAGGCATCATAATATTAGAATGTACTTACCCGATGATCTGCAATTTTCATAAGACATTTCGCATAAGCTGGAAAAGAGTTTTTTAGCTTGTGTTCTATCTTCTGCGCAAATCGGTTTTTGCCTAGAAGATTTCACTGCGATCATACTAACTGTATCTACTGCTAGAATATTCAGTACTTTTGCCTCTAATTTGACTAAGTATACTATTATTTCAAATAACTGTCTCTAAATAGGAAGCAGTTTTTATATCACGTACATATTATACTTGTACAATCGTCAAGAAAATTGTCATTCCCTACAGCGTCATACGTGCTCGTAAAATATAATACAATATTCGATTTTCGTATTCAAAGGCAAGCCTGATAGAGCGTTATAACGGAGGTGACGTGACCTTCATAGACACTAGGGCACGTCCATCGAATCTTTAACTGGTACTCGGAGAATCGCCAATATCCATCTTGAGACATTAGGTCAAACATAGGCTTATCATGGCTATCAAAATGATGGCCATGCTACCTTTTAAATCGGTTACTATTACTTTTGCCTTTTTTGTTTATCTAAATGTATGAATCTAAATCTGTGTGAAAGGCAATAAATGATTTTTAGAATTTTTTATTATTGTTACGCCATCTATTGCCGAATAGTCGAACGAATATCGAAGGATCTAGTAGCACCTAGAACGTTCGAGAAGTATAACACCATCTATTGTCAGATAGCAGAAATAATACTAGAGATGTGTGGAATACTCTCGATGATTCTAGGGATGAGGTATCGACTATAAAAGCGTTGCAGGGAGGGCACGCACTCAGTCAGCAATCGGAACTACTCGAAGTGAAACAGCGAACGGATCACATGAAGCGAAGCGGAACAAGCTAATTGAGAGTTTTAAAGTGTTTGTGAAGTGTTTAAATGTTCTAAGTGAAATGCAGTTTTGAGTTGTACTTTGGTGAAATTTTATTTATCCCGAGCCCCAGCGCGTAACATTATTTTACTTTATGGTAAAATAGATACGTGGTCCAGGATGTAGAAATGGCATGAAAGCATGACTACGCCTACATAAGGCTTCTTATCCTTTAAATCATAGATGCCTTATTACCCCATCAACGATCTAAGTCTAACCAATATTTACCTAGGAGAAAAACGAGTATTCTTTAAATACCAAATAATTATCACAGATATACTGACATTTATCGGGACTTGAAGTTAGATCTCATGGTACAATAGATTCATTAGTTAGATGAAGAAAGATACTGTTACGCCAGTAAGAGTAACGCCATCTATCGCCGAATAACCGAAACGAATATCAAAGGAACTAGTAACGTCGAGAACGGTCGAGAAGTACAACGCCATCTACTGTCTGATAGCGGAAACACACTTCGAAGCTACTCGACTTGCCCAGAATGTTCTCGATAAATCTAGGGATGTCGTATCGACTATAAAAGCGTTGCAGAAATGGCACGAAGTCAGCATGTCCGGGCAGAGGGGTTTCCCCGAGGCCCGCTCCGCGCCCCCGCAAGGGGACGCGACGACCCCACGACACGAAGTCAGTTAGTAATCGGAATTACTTGAAGCGAAACAGCCAATGGATCACCTGAAGCGAAGCGGAAGAAGTGAATTGAGAATTTTGAAGAGTTCGTTATGTGTTCTAAGTTAAATAGAGTTTTAATTTGTACTTCGGTAGAATTTTTATGTATCTCGAACCCCAGCGCGTTACAATACCTATAAACTTACCTGAAAGCCTTAATTGCCACACATTCCGCAAACTCCACCATGCACTCTTCAATCTCCAGCTCGTGCTTCGTCTTGTTCCCAAAAAGAAACATCAACTCCGGAGGAAATGGCCTTCCTGGATCTGGATTAATTGCCTCTAAATCTATTGTTATCGACTGTTGGGGAATCACTAAAATATAATTTTCACTTGGAGATGATCAGTTAAGATTTATTTGTCGGTTTTATTGTCAACGAAGGTAGATGAGCTTAAATTCGTCATGACAAAATATGTCATTGTGCCACACGATTTTTTTTAATTTAGTTGTTTGTCCCGGGTGAACTCTGAAACGAAATATATTACAATTTTAACGTATTTTTTTGGAAAATGCGTGCTTTGTTCTAACTTGAAAGAAAGTATAGTTTTTATCTCAATGTATGGTTACACATTTTTGTTGTTGCAAATTGTTTGTTTGAAGATTTTTGTTATCTGTGAGCTTAAAGTTTCTAATAGATGGTAGTGTAAGTTACCTTATCAACAAGATGCTTTAGTGTCGGAGCTGGATAAGTATATAATGAATGGTAATAGACCAATGTTTATATCCTGTGCGTTCCTGATCTGTAGATCTGATTGTAATGAAACTTGGTACAGTTGTGGTTGGTGGTCTAGTAAAGAATTCCTTCGTAATACTATAAACGTAGACGATGTGAGAATAGTTTTAAGAAATTGATGTTCTTCACACGATTAAGCATGGTCACAGCGACGTCTGACCGGGTTTATTATAATAGTATCTTTATAAAAAAGACACAAACTTTTACAGAAAGACCAAAAAATTGGGTCTACACAATTCTGTTGAGACTTCGACCTCATCAATCTCAATGAAGATGGCGGCATTCACGGTGATATTATGCTTGAAATCAGCCTTCTTCTTCTTCTATATCGTTCCCTCACTACTGAGGATCGCGACCACATATGACGTTCTTCCACTGTGTTCGATCATGGGCGGCATGGACTGCATGGTACAGACTACCAAGTGCTTTTCTTGCTAGTTCTGACCATCTGACTGGTGTTCTGCCAGCCAGATGGAAATCAGCAAGGTGTGCCGAAATAATGTAATAAAAAAATCAATTCCTTGCATGCTATGTCATTAAACTTCAATCAAACTCACCAAAAAAATACAGAAAGATCGGTGATTTTAGAGATTTTAACATATTTTATAGAGATAAAGCTTCAGTGCATTTAAATTTGAACCATTATTTTAATATTCCGTTTTAGTTTATACCAGGAAAAACAAGCAAAAAATTGAAACTCAGTAAGTATCCTTTATCAAAGCGCTTGAAACCTATTAGCGAATTGCTTGATGGAATATTCCGGACTTCAGCTTATGCGAACAATAAAATTAATCTTTGTTATTTATCGTTCAATAATGCTATTTGCGTATCGTTTTAATGGTACGCGCCATGATTTTTTCTAATTAAATTGACGCAATTAAGCGATAAGCGCGCTAGGTCTTGTTTTGATGTGAAACATCTATAGCCGCACGTAAAACCGATTTCTGGCGTGACGACGCATGCCGTGGCGACCCGTCGCCATGCGCAATCGACTGTGCGATTCTCTCCCACTCGATCCGGCGCTAAGCCATCTCTCTCGCTACACTGTGCTCGGATATCTATAGTGTATACTCCGTAGTGTATACAGTGTTACTTACTACAGTACACTTAACTTGTGTTTTACTTGAAAACAAATTATTTTTTCGTAATATTTTATTTTATCATTATGACATATTTAGTTCCTATCACAATCTGTTCTTTTCTGCATATTAGTTTTACAAAATAATGTCGATGTTTCACATCTGCCAGGCGTCCCGTGACGGCTCACATATTTGTTTTTTTGGTATAAAATATCTTGATGGACTATTTCATGGTCACTCTGAATGTTTAATGGTTACTAGTGATCATAGCCTACCATGAGATAAGAGTTGTCAATTGTATTCTGTCGCAATAACTTCTTCACGCTTCAAACAAGAACTCGTTATTTTAACGAGCCAAAATTAGGAAGGATGGTAGCATACAACACTCTGCCATCAGCATTTACGCATGTACGTAAATTGAAAATTATTTTTAGTTTTATTTTTTACTTAAATATTCGGTAATTTTTTTTAGTAAAATACAAAGCTGCTATCGACATTAATAAGCTACGCGTTTTAACCTTCAAGACATGAGTGCGCAATTTTGAGCTTGTCAAAGCTTTTGAGCTTCTTAAACAGTTTCTATCAAATTAATTCCGTCAAAAACTTCCACTGAACGAAAGACAGAGGGATTAATAAATACAAGAACAAATTATTTTCTAATCATCAAAGAGTTTATTTATATACAAAACTTAAACATCAAGTGCTTATTTCGTACATTATATCGTTATTTATATTAGCAATATTTCAGTACTTCACGTTTTGGGCTCATTAAAACGCCAAGTACAATATTACTTCAAATCTAATCATAATGACTTATTTACATAAAAATACATTTATTTACACATTAACACTAAAACTGTTTTAACAAGGAACTTTTTACACGTTTAACACTAAAGTCTTATATGGAACATCAGTTCAGATGCTCTGCATCTCTAAGCTGGAAGATTCGTGTTATTTGCAGCAAGCTTTTAGTCAGAAAACCTGGGAGCACTGCGACGTCTTGGTGTTCCCGGTCACGGTATGCTCCAACTGTGCCAGCGCAGTCAATTCCGTCTCCATCCTCCGATTAGTAGTCCTCGTGCCGTTAACTAAAGGCTTCTTCCTGCAGCAGCACTTCGTCAGGATCTCTTCGAATTCCTTTCGGAAATTATCGTTTAACCATCCGTAGAGTAAAGGATTCGAAACGGCACTCGACATGCCAAACATGTGGCAAACAGCATAAGTAACCGTCATAGTCTTCTCGTCCTTAAAGGGCGCCGAACTGAAGTCAGCCACCAGATTAAATACATTAAGTGGTAGCCAGCTTATGACGTACGTAACTGCTATGGCTATTAATATTGCTGGCGTTTTCCTCGTGGTCCTTCTTCGGCCTCGCAGTCTTCTATGTATCTGAATGTGGGCCATCACGACGACCAAAACCGGTAGAAGATATTGAAATATCAGGCTTAGGAGAGAATATATGGCTCTACCGTCAGTGATAGGCCAGTCTTCTATGCAGAAACTTAGAGAGCTGATACCGGCGATGCCGAGTTTGTGCGTTTTGAGGCTTCGGAAGATGTAGAGGGGTGAAGCAAGGATGAATGCTGTCACCCAGATGAAGAACATAGTGACGAGCGCTCCTATTGTTTGAACGCCAGGTTTGGTGGGGTAGACGATCAACTGAGGACAATAGTTAGAGTTTTTATAATTTCATCTTTGTCTACAGAAGGTTGTATTTAGTAAGTGATGCCACTTAAATTAGCCGGTCAATAAAACATGATCCTGCTGATTCATGACTCACTAAAATTTTAATGTCCTTTCTGTAGCTATAAAACGGCAGACGAGCTCATGACTCACCTGATGTTAAGTGATTAAGTGATGGACAGCGAGATAAAGCAACTAGAATACCTATGAGCCCTTTTTTCCGGGTCGTGGATCATACCTCCTAAGATATGAGGTCTTAGTCTTTTTTAAGTTGCTATTTTTCTATTTTGTTTCAGTTTTACTACATAATACTTTAGAGTAATACGTCTACAATACATTTAACGATCCACCTCGTAAAATAACCACCGGGAGAACACAAATTTTACGGCCGTCACACATGACATATGTTATTGCAGAGTTTATAGCCGTCACTTATCAACAATATCGAGTGGGCCTTATCAATTTGTAGTGTTGGGTTCATTACAACACTCAAAGATAAATGGATACAGTTCGCGTGGTGAGAGATCGAATTGCTAAAATTTCATTATTTAGTTTCGGTTTAGGGCGTTTTACTGGTGGTAGGACCTCCTGCGAGTCCATACGGGTAGGTACCACCACGCTGCCTATTTCTGCCGTGAAGCAGTAATGCGTTTCGAGTTGAAGGGTGGGGTAGCCGTTGTAACTATACTGAGACCTTAGAACTTATATCTCGAGGTGGGTGGCGGCATTTACCTTGCAGATTTCTATAGACTCCGGTAACCATTTAACACCAGGTGGGCTGTGAGCTCGTCCACTCATCATTGCAATAAAAAAGGGCTGTGAGATCAAACTGCTACACAGGGTTCACGATCCGGCCGACCTGCGCTTTATCAGCGGATGGCCCCACGACCGTGTTTACCATCCCTTAGGCCCAGCGGTTAAGTTTGCTAACGATCGAATAAAGTCAAATCGATCGGCCAACTTAGTTGTAGAGATTTATTTATAGAAACTTTATGTACATCTTATCTTATTTAATCATTTTTCTTTTTATTTTATTGCTTAGATGGGTAGACGAGCTCACAGCTCACCTGGTGCTAAGTAGTTGATGGAGCCCATAGACATCTACAACGTAAATGCGCCACCCACCTTGATATATAAGTTCTAAGGTCTCAGTATAGTTACAACGGGCTACCCCACCCTTCAAACCGAAACGCATTACTGCTTCACGGCAGAAATAGGCAGGGTGGTGGTACCTACCCGTGCGGACTCACAAGAGGTCCTACCACCAGTACTGTCTCGTTTTTTTCTGTATTACACTGGTGTTTCAGAACAGCATTTTACAATTGACTTTGAATCTATACTGTCGATCGCGGTTGATATTATCTGTGACTATTTGCGTGATATGGTGATATGGTATTTTAAAAACATAATATGACTCAATAACATGCATGACCTGAAATATATTATGACTCAATAACATGCATGACCAGAAATATATACTAATGTATAAATCTACAGTGGTTTTAGGGATGTTCCGTTATAACTACTGAACCATGCATCCGATTGACTTTAAACTTGGTATCCGTGTAGAAAATACATGTACTTAATGGATAGGCTAATATGAGTGTTGGAATCCCTAATAATAATGACAATAACTAATGATGTTAAATTTAAATGCTCAGCGGAGCGGGCGAGTACGGCTAGTATTTGTATAATTTCTCTCACTCTTCCAACATTATATTCACTAACTAGCTGACCCGGCAGACTTCGTAGTGCCTCAGTCGATAAATAAAATACCTAAACTTTTATATAAAATAAACTTAAAACAAACAAAAGGAATCCGTCCGACCGGGGACACGTCAAAGGGAAAACAAAATTGTAATTTTTTTTTAATTCCGAACATTTTCATTTTTTTTTTCCTTTTAAGCCTTCTCTGGACTTCCACAAATAAGTAAAGATTAAAATTAGCCAAGTCGGTCCAGCCGTTCTCGAGTTTTAGCGAGACTAACGAACAGCAATTCATTTTTATATATATAGATTACCTGATATCGATCAAGGGCAATGGCAGTTATGGATATAGTGGACACGAAGATCGATATAGCTTGGATCGCGCCACACGCCTTGCACAAACTTGGCCAGTCCGGTAACGGCCAATGCTTGGTCAGGAGTTCCATGAGAGTCAGCGGGGTTCCGACCACGCAGACCAGAGCATCGGACACGGCTAAATTGACGATGAACATGTTCCTTGCTGTTCTCATGACCGGCTTTCGCACCACCTGCAAAGAAGTCAGAGTTTAATTTAGATTTCTTCTTCTGTTAAAGCAGGATAGGTGAAGGCTGTTGTTGCTGTTGAGCAGTGCCGATACTATCTGCTTGCTACCTTTCAAGTTCCTATATGATACGTATATTTTTTTCCTGAGTTTGTGTATGCTTTATTCACACTGTTCAATCTTTCGACAAGAATAATGTTACGTACTAGTAAAGGTACGGTTCGGGATAGACTGCCTTCGTATAATCTCTGCAACGCTCTTATAATGGATACTACAACTCTACAATTATCGAGAACATTCCCGATAGGGCGAGTCGTTTCGGTATTTGTTTCCGCTATTTGATAATAGATGGCGTTGCAGTTCTCAAGCGTTCTCGATTTTACTAGTTCTTTTGATATTCGTTTCTGCTATTCGAAGACAGATGGCGTTACTCTTAGCGGCGTAACAGTATGTTCCCGCTACCCAAGTTCCTTGATAAATGAATAAATTTCTAACTATACACATCTTTTTATTTTAATTATAAGATCACACCTGTATAGTTCCGCAAACAGGAGAACGTCTTGACGAAATTTAAGTACTGAAGTCTACAAATCCATACAGAAAATAAGCAACCGATTGAGTTTGAAGAACAGATCTCAAATTCAGACATCTGTAGCCTTAGTATGATATTGTAATCGATGCGTCAAACGTCAAGATATAATGATTACTAGAGGTCCCGCAGTAGTCGAAATTCGACTATAATTAATTGGAATTCTAAGCTTGTACACTATTATGATTGTATTTTATGTGTGCGTCAAATACATGGTATGTAGTGTGCGTAATGTTTTCTTTATTGATTTAATGTATCTTTTATGCATTATTTAAAAAAAATATTAACATTGTGCACTTCTTCTCTATATTCTCTATAAGTGTGTAAAATTTCATACTCCTTCGTCCGCGCAATTTTCGTAAAAAGGGATACAAAATTTTTGCTTCACGTATTAATATATTGATTTAATTTTATCTCTGAGCGCTTAGGTCAAAGAAGGAGGGTCATTTCACGATAAGACTAGGTTTTGTCCTAACTAATCAACAGGTGGATTTTTTTAATACTGTAAGTTCTGTGAAATTTTATGCATTTCGTCTAATTAAATCTTCATCTTATATACTTATATATAAAAATTAATTGCTGTTCGTTAGTCGCGCTAAAACTCGAGAACGGCTGGACCGGTTTGGTTAATTTTGGTCTTGAATTATTTGTGGAAGTCCAGAGAAGATTTAAATTGTAGATAAATATGAAAATGCACAGAATTATATAAAAATAACAATTTTGTTTTTCTTTTGATGTGTCCCTTGTCGGACGGATTCCTTTTGTTTGTTTTAAGTTTATTTTACACAAAAGTTTAGGTCTTTTATTTATCGATTGAAACACTACGAAATCTGCCGGGTCAGCTAGTAAATATAATATAACTATATATATATATATATATATTGCTTCTGTGCGTGTGTTCGTCACTGAACTCCTCCTAAGCGGCTGGACCGATTTGGATAGCGCCCTGGATAGTTTAGATTTACAAATCAGCCTGGCAGATGGTGCTGCAGTCGATATCTAGGTTATTTATCTATATTGCAACTAAACGGCTGGATAGACATGAATGATTTTTGTGTATGCAGGACAACGTCTGTCGGACCCGCTAGTAAATAAATAAAAATTAGCTTGAATATATTATTATTATGCTTGGTTGAGCTCTTGGTAAAGTTTATTTTGAGAATTTTCTTTATGATTTTCTGCATCATGTTTTTTTGTAAAAAGATTCTATAGTAGATAATAGTGCTGAAGATGTTATTGATGAAAATTCATAGAAATCGATGATAAGCGAATGTAGTCGGAATTCACGAGTTCTCTCTAATTCTTCAAGTAAAGCAATAAGAAATACTGAACATAAGTGAACGTTCGCTTATATTCTTATACTTAAAGAGCTACTGAGCTTAAAGTTGGCTACCTCTTAACTTTTGATTGTTCGGAACACTTGTTGAAGCATCTTAATGCTATTAAGTGGTCTTAGATATTTTTGATGAAGTGGTTATATTTAAAATGTGTATTGGAATTCCTTTTTATTGCTTTAGAATTTATACGGCTATAATACTAGGGTATAGCCAAGCCAGTTTCTGACGCTTAATGTTCTCCTCGATCTTCGATTATAGTAAGGTATGTGATAGCTCATTCCAAAGCAAGAAACACCGTAGAAAGGGGGCTCATTCCAAAGCAAGAAACACCGTAGAAAGGTGGCTCATTCCAAAGTAAGAAACACCGTAGAAGGGGGCTCATTCCAAAGCAAGAAACACGTAGAAGGGGGCTCATTTCAAACCAAGAAACACCGTAGAAGGGGGCTCATTCCAAAGCAAGAAACACTGTAGAAGGGGGCTCATTCCAAAGCAAGAAACACCGTAGAAGGGGGCTCATTTCAAAGTTAGAAACACAGTAGAAGGGGGCTCATTCCAAAGTTGGATGACTCATAGAATTAATCTCTGACTGTAGATGAACGAATTGGTTTAAGGTAGAAATAGATTTCTCTGACGGTAGTGCTCTGGTGACGTACTTATTTGAAACAAATTCTCAGAGCAATCCGTAGATTTAGAGATTCCAAACGAGTTTGCACATATAGAGGTATGTTTTGCTGTAATACTACTTTTAGCCAAAAACTGAAAGCTATATCCCATTAGACAAAATAAATGCACTATGAAATAACCAAGCATATGTTTTAAAAAAGTGTTTGATTTCGTTTAGAATTTAATATTAGGGGGCGTATACTGATAGGGAATTGGTGACCTTGATAAAACATTCGATTGTTTATCTCTTTTATTTGCTTCTAATGAAATCTGGGCTCTAACTATTGTGGTTGTCAGTAAAACCACAAAAAATTTGAAATTTTTTTATTGCTTAGATGGTTGGACGAGCTCACAGTCCACCTGGTTGTTACTGGTGGTTACTGGAGCCCACAGACATCTACAACGTAAATGCGCCATTCACCTTGAGATATAAGTTCTAAGGTCTCAGTATAGCTAGTTACAACGGCTGCCCCTCTTCAAGCCCAAACGCATTATTGCTTCACAGCAGAAATAAGCGGGGTGGTAGTACCTACCCGTGCGGACTCACAAGAGGTCCTACCACTAGTAAGAGAATTAGTAATTTTATTAGAATCCTTCATGACCTAAAGGGTGAGATGGTTTCGTAGTTTGAAAGTTGCAGCAGATGATACCTTGTTTAAGTAGACACGTACTTATTAATTGTTCATGAATGGCTTATAACAGTGCTGTAATCATTCATTGGACATTCGCAATCGAAGATACTCAATTGGCAGGTGGTATGGGTCATTATGAGATAGTCAAAATGCTTACAATAAAATTTCTTAAATTACCTAGAAGATTGCGTTCTGGCTTATAAAACAGTTCTGAAAATACTATCGTGTGATATGTATAACAGGAGCCAAAACCTATTGTGCCCATCTATACCGGTTTTACGTAAGACATTTTGTGAAGCCCAAAAATGTCTTCAAATGGTGTCAGAAGCGAGTCTGGTTATAATATTGTGTATTTATTACAGCAAGAATGTTGAAATTCGCCTTGTAGTGGCCATAAAAATCCTACCAAGAAGTAGGTTATTACTTTTGCCCAGTACTACAATAAAAACAAAATTAATATCCCTTGGGAACCACATTTTCTGCTTATGAAAAGTCCACAACGGAATGATGACGTAATAACCTTTACTGCAACGTCCATGGTATTTCCTTGTTTTAATAAAGGTCAGTAGTAAATTCTGCCGCAAAAATAAATGTACCGAATCTAACAACCAGGAAAACATAATAAAAACCTGCGTAAAACTCACGGGGAAGGACTGAGGCGTTTGAAAACTTTTAGTCGGCTGGCGGTAATTTTTTTTATTGCTCTTGTAGCCTGACGAGCATATGGCCTTTCTGAGGGTGAATGGTTACTGTCCCTGATGGGGAAATTATTAGGAAACAGCGTGGAGGAACGTTCATTTCAAAGCCTGATAGTACTTGGCAGAAAAATCTCTGGAAAGGCACTATCATTGAATGCAGTAGTTCTAATTAGTATGGATGAACTCTGCTTCCGATGGCGGGCGGTGCGATCGTCTCCAACAGCTCCTCAGAGCACTCCCCGTGGAACATTCAGAGAAAAACAAAGTCCCTCCGTAGATCTGGAGGCTCCAAACGTATGTCGTAGGTATCTGTGGTATGATGCTGTTTGATGTTGTCATTAATAATAAAAAAAGTGACTCCCTTAATCATATTAGACATTCACTTTCATATAATGTGTCTTTTTATTTTATCTCTGCTGTTGTAATTATGTAATTAGTCTAATTTTAAAAGGATGGAAACAGGAGCTCGCTGGCTCTTATTGGAGTCGGTGGTTGTTTTGACATTGGAACTGTGTTACGACTTTTAATTTTAATGATTTTCAATTTGAATCCGTGTGTGTAGCCTAATATATTACGTGGGGTCCAAGACACTTGTTTTTTATCGCATATCTTCACAGCCTCGGCAAGTAAATTAAGAATAAACTTGAAATTAGTTATAAAAGCCCAAGCCAATTAGCCGAGCAAGCTACTGTTTGTCCACACTCGAAGTATCCTCCTGTCAGATCTTTACCTAATTCACACGATATGACAATGTATGGATGGCTATTGTATACTATTTGATGTATTTCTCGGTGTACTTGTATCTGATTGCGTATGCTATTGTATTCGAGATTACATACTGTGCTAGCTATAAAAGTTTCTGAGTAAACATATCACATCTGATCCTTTAACGATGAAGAAATAATATGTGGAGCAAAAATTAGACGAAAATTGGCGTGTTTTTTTTTATTTATTGCTTAGATGGGTGGACGAGCTCACAGCCCACTTGGCGTTAAGTGGTTACTGGAGCCCATAGATATCTACAACGTTAATGCGCCACCCACCTTGAGATAAGTTCTAAGGTCTCAGTATAGTTACAACGGCTGCCCCACCCTTCAAGCCGAAACGCATTACTGCTTCACGGCAGAAATAGGCAGGGTGGTGGTACCTAACCGCGCGGATTCACAAGAGGTCTTACCACCGTAAAGCGTGTGGGGTATTTACATGACCACACCGCCAATTCCAGTGTAATTGAGACTATTCCAGTGTAATTGGGACTTCCATCTCTATGAGTGCTAGTAATCATAAACTTTAAGCCTAAAATCCTTTGTTCATCTACTTACAGATAATATAACCAGTGCATTCCCCACAGCTCCGATCACGACCAGGATGATATAAAACGCTATCAGTAAGGATCTCGTTGGGTCGTCGACTTTTCGATTCTGAGAAAACTTCTCCAGGAGTATGTTTGGGTCTTGGATGCCTTTTGAAGCCTCAATAAGCTGTTTCGCTGAAGCATTCAACGTGAGGTTCACGCTGGGGTCAAGCCCCTGTAACAAAGAAAATTATTTGTTAAAAAAATAAACATTTGTGACGGTCTAAGGTACAAAATAAAAATATATAGATCTAGGATAATATAATAATATTGTATAAATCATTTGGCTAAGTAGCTATTGATCTCATAACATACCCTAACATCAGTAAGCATTAACGGCTTTAAGGGTTAAATCGTTGAAAGGTCTTGGGGAATTTGTTCGGCTAATCAATCGCAAAAATAGACAGCCTACGACAATTTGGACAGCATCTAGAGCCGCGGTCGAGTCATACTCGCAGAGTATTTTACCACACGGATTAGTACCATATAGAGACCATTTGGAAATTTCGGATAGCAAAGATAAAGCAGTGGTCCCAATATGGCTCTACATAAGCAGCAGCGTTCATAAGACTCAGGAAATTGGGTAACAGAAAACTCGGAAGTTCTACGTTAATGAAATGAGAATAAAGGAGAAACTTTTACAAATAACTTAATGTTCCGAGTGATTCTGTTTGTTCTTTGATCTATTTCAGAGCTTTTTACGAAGCTTTCAAAACGCTCACTTCAATTTACTTTAAGTAGTTTTTGCTTCTCTGAACTTTTTTTGATGAAAGCTCTCGGTTCTTATAAATCGTTAACTTGATTGAGTATTTAAACAAACATCCCTAATTGAGTAAAGCCTTTTTCGAAGTCTGTTAAATATCGGTGTGACCACTCTAGGGATCATTGAGAGGTAACGAAGTCTTTCCCCTTGATGGGCGCCTAGTACTGATTCGTCGTCGGTCTCATCGTTTTTTTTTTATCCTACCTAAGAGAGAGCTTTGAGAGGCTATTTCAGCGTAACCTTAACTAGTAGGTGAGCTCGCGGGGCTTAAACCTGACGACGTTGCTAACACAAACCCTAGCAAGAGCCGTGCTTCGCAGAATCTACCACCGGATCGGAAACGCTACCCACTGAGAAGATCCAGCGAGAAACTCTGTGGGCGTCTCATCCGAACACAGACTTCTACTACTGGATATAGGCGTTCTTCAAGGTTCGCCATATTGACCGATTCTGCGCAGCCCGCATCCAGTGGGCTACCGCGGCTTTTAGCAGTTCGTCAACCCATCTCGTGGGAGGCCTAACCCACGCAGCGCTTTCCAAACCACGGTCACCACTTTATAGCCCCAACGGCTATATGTTCTTTGAGCAATGTACCCTGCAAAGAATCCTACAAAGAAGTGCGGTGTCTTGAATTTTGCAATAATTAGGCCCTTGATAGCTATCTTGGTTCTTCTGCGAATATTTTTTTTATTTATTGCTTAGATGGGTGGACGAGCTCACAGCTTACCTGGTGTTAAGTGGTTACTGGAGCCCATAGACATCTACAACGTAAATGCGCCATCCACCTTGAGATATCAGTTCTAAGGTCTCAAGTATAGTTACAACGGCTGCCCCACCCTTCAAACCGAAACGTATTACTGCTTCACGGCAGAAATAGGCATGGTGGTGGTACCCACCCGCGCGGACTCACAAGAGGTCCTACCACCAGTAAATCCCCTCATTCCTGAATCAATCTTATAGGAAAACTCCAAGCTCAGCCCTCTCCACTACTTTTTAAGTGATTTTGAGTATCGGCTATTCCTAATATAGAATTGCACTAAACCTGTAGGCAATTTTCTGGTGGCGGATCACATTGTAAGGCCGCTAATGTAAACACCATTATTCTATTTCTATGCCTACTTCTGCTGCGAGCCAAACATGCGTGCTAACTTGAAGGGTGAATCAACCATTCAGGTTACTTTACCCGTCATTTCGATTAAGCGGAAGATTCTCGAACCTCAAATAAGATGGTTTTATTGTTATTAGATTTTCCTTTTCCTTTTCAAGATTATTAATACTGATTTACGTCAATCAAAAGGCAATGAACTAAATCGATGTTCCAGTTTGATTAGGTTCGCTTGACCAATGATAATCCAATAACTTCTTAATCTAGTAATTGATCTTGTATTTATTGTGTTACATACTACATGTGCTCTTTGGTTTCGTTCGCATTAGATTTGTTATTCTTCGCCCCGAAATTGGAAGTACAACGACCATGATTTTTCATTTTTAACTTATAGCGGGTACAGTTACAGCATACAGAATATTTGACAAAGACATTTATTTGCATACTAGCTGTAACCGTCCGTTTCGCTGGGCATTTAAAATTAACATTATTTATTCTCACCCCCACAATTCTCATCATTAACGCCCCCGCAACTGGTGTAGGGAGTCCAACACTCATATAAATATTAGCCTATCCATTTAGTACATGTATTTTCTACACGGATACAAAGTTTCAAGTCAATCGGATGCATGGTTCAGTAATTATAACGGAACATCTGTAAAAACCACTGTAGATTAGTATAGATTAAGCAAGCAAGCAACAACATTCGGACCAATGGTTTATCGAGAAAAACATTTGCATTAGTTTAAATTATTTCTTCTATTATTGCTATTCTTGGTAATTGTTCGTAATACTTTAATAATTAAAAATCATATTAATCTTTGTATCGAAGGCCATTAATTAACATAAGAAATTCTTTAAATCTTGTTTTTTATTGCTTATATGTGATGACGAGCTCACAGCCCACCTGGTGTTAAGTGGTTGTTATATTATTGAGGTTATAAATAACGAAAATGCCATCACCCATCTTGAAACATGAGTTTGAAGTCTCAGTTTTATTTATACAACGGCTGTCATTATCCAAATCGGAACCCATTACTGCTTCGCGGCTTACAAGAAATTCTACCACCAGTAAAAGTTTTGCTTTTGATTTTTAGAAATACTATTGGTATACTGAAATACTATTGTTATCATTATCGTGACACTTAATACTAGAACTGTGAGGTCGTTGACCCATCTGACATTACAAAAAAAGTCCCTGACTCGCACTATATTATTAGGTACTTTAAGTCTTAAAATAGTTTTAAAAATGGTTATAAATATATTTTTTAAATGCCAAAGTATTTTATTACACAAAAGCCAACAAGAAAACTCTCTATATATCTCTAATTAACAAGCTTCCACGCTGACAAAGCTTTCATACTCAAACGAAAGCTTTGATTACACTCGCACGCCACGAAAGCTCAAGAAAGAATTCTTAACAATATAATGGCTTAGCGCTGAACGAAAGGATCATACGTCGGAGAGCTTTCACATATGAAGCTTAGTCGAGCTTAAATCTTTACCTTTTCATGTTTGTTCTGGCGTTAAATCCTTTATTGCATTTTGTAAATGGTGAAAAGGTTTCATACTCTACTATAGCATGATTAAAAAAGTTTGACATTAAAAAAAAAAGGGCACGTCGAACAAAAATTTAAATATGCGAGTGTAAAGTTTGTTGTAAAATAATTAAAATAAAATTTATCATGTTAAACTTAAGGCAATTTTTGGATCGCCAAATAGCAACACTGTTGGTGGTAGCAATGCCAGAGTAGTGGGGTCGTGACATAATAAAAAAGGCGGTAGTCCGAAAAAACGGGACAGAAACCAGTGTATTCGGTAGTGAGCAGATGTCTAAAGATTGTACAAGCGAAGTTACAAATAAAGCAATACAGAATTAAGTAATCTACTGCAATCTGTGTATTACTTCCTGACTGTTGGAAGCGGAGTCCTACACGAGATAATCTCAGTCAAGATATCAGGACAAAGCTGGTGAAAATTACGTTCAAACATTAGAAGTACATACATATAGGTCAAGCTAGTCTATCTCATCTTAGAGAGTCTTAGAGGTCATTAGGTCCTCAATATTTCGAGGACTGCCCTTTTAGCGACGCGCTTTCTTTTTTTTCCCTACCTATTAGACGATAGCCTATGAGGCTATACCAGCTACGTCCGGACAGGTAGGTGAGCTTACGTGCTTAACCTGAGAGAATTTGCTAACACTATCCCTAGCATGAGGAGTGCATCGAAGAATCTACCACCGGATCGGAATACTAAGCCACTGAGAAGATCTGGCGAGAAACTCAGAAGATCCGGCGAGAAACTCAGTGGGATGAGTGACGTGATGAGACGTGCTTCCAGAACTGGAAGCTTTTTTTTTATTGCTTAGATAGTTGGACGAGCTCACAGCCCACCTGGTTTTAAGTGGTTTCTGGAGCCCATAGACATTTACAACGTAAATGCGCTACCCACCTTGAGATATAAGTTCTAAGATCTCAGTAAAGTTACAACGGCTGCCCTACCCTTCAGACCGAAACGCATTACTGCTCCCCGGCAGAAATAGGCCGGGTGGTGGTACCTACCCGCGCGGACTCACAAGAGGTCCTACCACCAGTGAAAGCGTTTCGAATACACCAGATCCTGGAGTGTTCAAGCTAGTAAAAGCGTGTTAAAAATCAACGTTGTTTTTCATTCCGATGTAGTTGACTTTGTAGTCAGTCTTTTTGAAACCTATATTTACTTTTAGTCGAAGTCTTTATTTATTTTCTCAATAATTTAATTAACAATAATACGTTTCATCTATCTTTTAGAAATGTTCTCTAAGCATCAAACGGAACACCAAAAATTTTATTTATTTATTCCCGTAGTCTTGTGTATATGCCAAGTGTATGTACGTGTGTATATGCCAAAAATAAATATAATTTACTGAAATAGGTCAATCGAGTCAACTGTGTTTCAATAAAAAAAACATGTCGGATACGTCCCTCAGAAAATAAGAAAATAAGGAGGAGAGAATCGACTTTATTTCTCGGTTTTTATTTTTATTAATTAATTATTGTAATTGTGCTAATTGGTTATTTTTCTAAAGGTTTCATACTGTGTTTCCCTGCATTTATAGGAAATATGGAATCGTAAAATTACCCACCCGTGTACAAGTAATTATTATTCAACTGTTCTAAACGACAAGGGTGCTTAGTGCAAATTTTTTTAGCCTTCTCGATAGAGTAAAAGTTAACTCAAATTTGTATGCAATTGGAACAGCGCCCCTACCGGCAAACGTAGGCAAACGTTCCAACTCCATACAAATTTGAGTTAACTTTCACGATATCGAAAACGTTAAAAAACTCGTAATAAGCACACAGAAGTATTTTTAATGCCCTCAACCCTAGAATTGGTTATTGGTAAGTGATATCTAAATAAATTACTAACAAATCCACGAAAACTCATTATTAGTTTTTATCAATGCCGCTTCTGTTTCCAAAATTATTGAAAATAAGAGCACAAACATTATTTACATTGAAGGCCACTTCCTCATCTAAAATGTCATTGGCTTAAAAGGAGTCATTCATAATTTGAGAGCCACTGACCGGCCCGTAAGCGTCGTATATTAGACAAACAAAGCAGCGTGCGATTTGCCGCACAGAGTTATTAAGCGTAGAGAGACGTCACAAGATAAAAGTTTCTACGAGTGAAAAATATTGTACGGTGACGCTATATACAATAATAACGGTTGATAAATATTTGTATTTCTGTATGTTTAGATAATCAGGGACATGTAATAAAGATAATTGTTGGGATCACTACGAATATTCCGATTGACGTAGTTTTCGTTGGAACGTGTTTTTGTATAGGGCGATAAATTATACACTACACGCTTAAAAAAATTTTTTTAAGTGAAAACTTCTTTAGAATCTTTGTGATTTCAAACCGGATGCAACGGAAAAAACGACAGGTAAGAGACACAAATACAAAAATGTGTAGGATGAAGCCAGCAAAGAATGAGACAGAAATATACATACTATTTAATACAGCGCCATCTGTGAGATTTTTTAATACTAACGTGTGTATGAAAGCTCTTGTAGTGAATTTTAATTTAGGGTTATACGTGAAATTAAAATATCAATTCACAGAGGGCGCTACCTTACAATTATTTACTAATGACAAAATTTTACATATACTTAAGACGTTTAGGATAATTGTATTTTAATTTTGGAAGGTTTCACTTCTACCACGTGTGAATTGCACACATTTTGTTTTTTTTGTTTTATTGGCTGGGCTCGACAAACCCCCGGCCCATCTCATAATAATGGTTACCTGAGTTCATAGACATCTACAACTTAAATGCCACCACATATCCTAAGATATGAGTTCTAATGTCTCAGTTTTTTACAGTGCAACGGTGCCCCGCTCTTCAAACCGAAACGCATTACTGTTTCACGGCAGAAATAGGCAGGGCGGTGGTACCTACCTGTGCGGATTCGCAAGACGTCCATTCAAAACTTGTAGATCTGGAATGCCATTAGGGATTGGAACATATTGGGGTTCTACACGTGTAGGTACCACGAGTAGGTAATGTTCTATTCACAATCCTGTTTGGAGTTGTTATTATAATTATTTTGGAGAATGTTTGGACAAACGATTATAAAGACCTAAGCTCTCGCTCATTACCTATGTTCGGGACAAGACCGAGTCGACACAATACAAAAAAGATTTCGACTTCATGTCTGTTTGGGTAAAGGTGACACCAACATCCCTTTAAAACGCTACGAGATCATATTGTATTCACCTAGAGCCGTAAAAGCAACAAATATAGGCCCCATTAACTAAGATTCAAACTAAACATAGCATCTTCTGGCAATGGGAATGGTAGGGACACCGTATCAATGTCAATTTGCGCTGCGTGGGTTGAGCCTATTCGAAATTCGATTCCAGAAAGCATTATTCTTGCAATGAAATTGAGAAGTTTCAAATAGCAGAGGCGGCTCACGCGGAATGTAATCAAAGTTTAACTTAATCCTAGTATCTGATCATATGATTGATGTTGATGAATTTGGGTCTTTGTGTGAGCTTCGGATATGACGTGGATGAGCCCCGGTCGTCGTTCTCGTCGAACTCGTCGCTTGTGACGAAGGGACCCACGAGTAAATTAATCCACAGACACAGCTCACTGAGTTTCTCGCCGGATCTAGTCGTCGGATTTTAGTCGTCGTGGCCTAACGGATAAGACGTCCGGTGCATTCATGTTGAAGCGATGCACCGGTGTTCTAATCCCGCAGGCGGGTACCAATTTTTCTAATGAAATACGTACTCAACAAATGTTCACGATTGACTTCCACGGTGAAAGAATAACATCGTGTAATAAAAATGAAACCCGCAAAATTGTAATTTGCGTAATTACTGGTGGTAGGACCTCTTGTGAGTCCGTGCGGGTGGGTACCACCACCCTGCCTATTTCTGCCGTGAAGCAGTAATGCGTTTCGGTTTGAAGGCTGGGGCAGCCGTTGTAACTATACTTGGACCTTAGAACTTGTATCTCAAGGTGGGTGGTGCATTTACGTTGTGGATGTCTATGGGCTCCAGTAACCACTTAACACCAGGTGGGCTGTGAGCTCGTTCACCCATCTAAGCAATAAAAAAAAAAAGTGGGTCGCGTTTCCGATTCAGTGGTAGATTCTGCAAAGCACGGCCCTTTCTAGCGTTCGTGTTAGCAACGTCGTCAGGTTTGAGCCCCGTGAGCTCACCTACTAGTTAAGGTTACGCTGAAATAGCCTCTCAAGGCTATCAGCTTAGTTAGGCAAAAAAAGGATGAGCAGATGAGCACGATCTTACTGTTGGCTTATAGTCCTATGTTTAGCGTGCTCATTGGAACTTTACCATCGCTTTCAAGAAGGGCCACAGTCCTAAGACCAACCGACGAAACGCTATTGCGTGGCTTGTGTTTTAAATATTTATATATATCGCCGAAATAACAATTTATTGTAACAGAATAAATAAATAATAAATATTTACTAATAAATATTTACTAACAGTCACGCCGCGTTAACTGGTCCCGTGATAAGTTCGTAAAGAACTTGTGTTACAGGTACCAGATAACGGAAATAAATGTACGATTTTTATTTTACACATAGAAAAGACATTTATATTTATCATACAAATATCTTCCCTTGGCGGGATTCGAACCCGCGACCACCTTGTGTCGTGATCATGTCACTTACAACTACACCAGACGGCCGTTAACAGAAAATATTACGTGAACGTTCTCACAGGCTTTCTTTGGCTGATTTCTTACATTTGTGAGCAGAGGGAGAGTTTCTTATAAATTATTTTCAATTTCAATACAATCGAAGTCGTATTAAAAATGGCTTATTTAATAATTTAATTGAAATCGCTAGGAATGGTAACGGTTCTCCCCGAAATGACGGCGGGAAGGATGTAATATGCTCTGCGTAAACCCTGTCCTGCCGTCTCAAAGACTCCGACTGGGATCCGGCCCGATCCGGGGTAGGGCGCCGGCTGTGAGCGGCAGGAGTTTTTAATGAGGTTCAACTCCCACATACCCCACCTGCCACGCGGGTAGGGATCCGATGATTTTCTCCAGTGGAAACAAAAAAAACCCGTAGTGCCTAAGTGATCGCGACTATGGGTATTGGCTATATCTGTTAATAATAATAACTGGGAACAAATCACGCACGGTTATACAGCCCCAACTTAAGATTCCTTGTGTTATTGGTAGTGGAAACTGATAAACATACTTATTAACACAATATTTGCTCGATGTGGGAATCGAACCCATGACCCTAGGCGCTAAGTACTGCACCACAGTCGAATGTTTACGAACCCAATTTAACCTTAACATGATATTTCTTTAATAATGTCTGCAGCATTCGCCATTTTTCCACTAATACACAGCATCCAATCCTGCAGATGTCTTATTCATGGAAATATTTTTTTAACATTTTAAAAAGCATTCGGAATAACTAGAATCAACAGGAAAATCACGTAAGCCGCCAGTCAACCAACAACTTTTGAATTCCATTTAAAAACGTTGTAAATGAACCGGCAATTTAGTATAATATTTTTGTATGAACTGACGGAAACATGAATGGCTCGCGGGGCTATTATCGAACTTGTTAGCGTGAGCAATTGTTAATGATAGAAGTCAAAGTATTGCAATCAGTGATGTGTCTTAACATCTAGTAAATATATTAAATAAGGAGATGAAAGTGATAATAATACCACTATTACTATAACAGACTGGAAATTAGGTTTTATCGATATACAGAGCGTGTGTCATTAACTATGTGTTTTATAGCGTTTATTTCACTGTGAAGAGGAATGGAGAATATTTATCAGATGATCTCGATTTTAACATCGCACTAATCAATACCGAAACAAAAATTACCCTACTCCCTGGAATTCCTGAATCACTTATGAAGTCGTCGTGGCCTAAAGGATAAGACATCCGGTGCATTTGTATCTAGCGATGCATCGGTGTTCGAATCCCGCTGGCGGGTACCAATTTTTATAATGAAATACGTACTTGACCAATGTTTACGATTGGCTTCCACGGTGAAGGAATAGTATCGTGTAATAAAAATCAAACCCGCAAAATTAACTATAATTTGTAAGTAGGTAGGACTTCTTGTAAGTCCGTACGGGTGGGTTGATGATACCTTAGAACTTATATCTCAAAGTGGGTGACGCATTTACGTTGTAGATGTCTATGGGCTCCGGTAACCAGTTAACACCAGGTGGGCTGTGAGCTCGCATCCGCCTCGCACCCATCTACGCCATAAAAAAAAATTTAAATCGCTTTCACTTTCATTTCTGAAAGCTGTGACATAGCTTTCTCTGTTGAAGTTTGAAAATTAAGAGAGTGAGAGAGAAGTTTCAAAGTTGAGCTCTCAACTATAGGTATCCGTTTGGCTGTCTCTGTAATTGCTGATATCCTTGAAAGACGGGCCTACTCATCGGGTCAGGTCGAACGCGTGTTGGTGTACCGTAGGTGATAAAAAAAATCACGTCACAGTCTTTATTATCTACAGCTACTCCCCTCCCTATGAACAAATTATAGGAATATCCACATCCTATTTTCTACCTTATTCCTAAAACTGTAGCTCCCTATTTCAAGTACCTACTGGTCGTGGCGCATATTATAAACCCCAACAGTTGCCTTTCTACCCAATTCCTGATCCCGGAGCCGCTATATTATGTACTGGTCGTAGCTTATACTCTGACTACGGTCGTAGACCCGATCATTCTATGTATTCCTGACATGAAGTCACAATTTGGTCCAGTAGGTGGGAACATAATCGAGGCTTCAATGCAGCTATATTCATTAGGAAATCTCATTCAATCAGAATATTGACTAGACTATTTAAGCTGCAAAGAACAGCCCTGTTACAACAAGAATACACAGGACTATGGCACCGACCCGCGTAGACTTAGCAGGCTCTGACGTCAAAACCTCGCTTTCATTGCAATAGCAAACTTTATAGCCTTTCATAATAACGTCGGCAGATTTTCTCCGCTTCGAGCGTACAGCGGTGTCTTTTTAAAAAACGAGTTTTTATCTTTTTTCAATAACTAGGTCAAAAACGAGCCAAAGAATGCTAAAATGGTAAAGTTATGGGCACAGTGAGAATTTTTCTTTTTGTATTTTTGTTACTCTTTTTATATTGCTCTGAGTGAGTGAACGACTGTCTGCTTGTTAAGTGGAGTCCAAGACGTCGGTTACGTCACAGGATGAATACAGCCATAAATAAATAACTAAAAAATAACTAGGGAACAAACCGCGCACGGTCATTCGGGCCCAAATTAGGATTCTCTGTATTATTGGTACATTTCTTCTTCTTCTTCTCTGTCGTTTCCTCATTACTGAGGGTCGTGACCACCTTGGTCCGGTTTTTGCACCAGCTTCTTCCAATGCTGCCTGCATTCGGCTTGCTTAATGGCGCCCATTATCAAGTGGACGGACATTATCAAGGAGGCCACAAACACCAGCGTCCCGGGCGCCATTATTGGTACATACATACTTATAAAGGTTTAAATATACACACAAAGACCCAGACGAAGAGCGAACAAAACGACTGTTTGCCCGATGTGGGAATCGAACTCACGACCTTCGGTCCAACGTGAAGGCCTCTAACTACTGCACCATCGAGTCTGCCATAGATCTTGTGAAATTTATAAATCTGCACCCTTCAATCGTATCATTTACTTGCTAATATATCTTAGTACTTTTGTAAGCCAATTAATTTTTGGAACGAAGTTCCTTATGGGCCGATGCGGAGGGGTACCCTAACCGGGAAAAAAACGTCCGTAACGTAAGATTTTTATTATTTATGTATAGTCTTAGTATGATGGCTATAAGTGTGTGTTTAGTATATAGTCTACCTGATGACGGTTTTCTATGATAGAACATAATTAGGCTTAATTATTATTCATATAAATTTGTATAAGTTTGCTGTTTCTTTGTATATTATTATTATATTATATATTTTTTATAAATCATTGTGAATAAAATAAAGCTGATAGCTTTGTAAAGTAATTTATTTATTTATTTTTATCAATAAAAAAATCATAATAAAAAATGTATACCTGAATAATTATTATCTTTATACCTCGAATAGAACTTAAAAGCAATATTTTTATAATAAGGAACTTCGTTCCTATCCGGTGTCCCACGACATCACACATCTTTTTTTTCAGCAATGAGAGACTTTTTTGGTTTCGCAGGACTGGTAGGCGAGATAAAGCTCAACTAAAAGCCTTTACTAACATCTACCCTACAACAGTGCTTCGCTAAAACCTACCACAGTGTCAGAATTGCGAACTACTCAGAAAATCCGGCGAGAAACTCAGTGGGCTGTGTGTGTGTGTGGGTTAAGTTGCAAATCGAACCACTTGTCGCATTCGACGGGTTCGAGTGCCTAAAAGCACCGAAAGTGGACTGGGAGGATCCGGAATGACGTGTTTAGGGCGACGCTGGCTATGTTGACCGGTCGTCTGGTCGTCTGTGTAAACTATCTGCATGCGTGTATCGGCTTCCAATCTCAATATGTTAATACAAATAAAACGCTCCCGACCTTGGAAATGACTGATCCGCAAAGGCCCAGCCCGCGTTCTTGTACCTGTAAAACTAATATTTGGACAGAGTATCCATTGTGTGCTAATCAAAAATATATTGTTTTGAAATTACACACGTTAAAAAGGAGAAATGTAGTTTTATTTATTTATTGCTTAAATGGGTCGACGAGCTCACAGTCCACCTGGTGTTATGTGGTCACTGAAGCCCATAGACATCTACAACGTAAATGCGCCATCCACCTTGAAATATAAGTTCTGAAGTCTCAGTATAGTTACAACGGCTACCCCACACTTCAAACCGAAACGCATTACTTCTTCACGGCAGAAATAGGCGGTGTGGTGGTACCTACCCGTGCGGACTCACAAAAGGTCCTACCATCAGTAATTACGCAAATTATAATTTTTCGGGTTCGATTTTTATTACAC
Source organism: Bombyx mandarina (assembly GCF_003987935.1). The sequence goes on from NW_021011483.1 coordinate 5,262,990, forward strand.
GATGTTATTCCTTCACCGTGTTTAGAATAATTTCATAACTCAAAACTTCGTAAACTTACTTATGAGTTATATAATGAAATACAATAATAATACAGAAATGGTTTCAATACCATTCCTTAAGGAAGAAGGATGGGTTGGTAGCATGTACATATTTGAAGAAAACTTAGTTCTTTGTGAATCCATCAGAAAGCGAGTAGAAAATAATTCTCAAATCAAAATAATGTTTCACAGAGAACCCCAGGATTGCTACTTAAAGGGTACATTAAAGGGGTGCACGAAAAAGTTCAGAGCTTATATAAATGGATAGATGGTAATGTACCGCTTTCTTGCTTTTCGGTAGATTTAATTATTTATTTGGATGCATAGATAGATAGATGTGTTACTGCTCTATACAGGTTATGGCTTGCCTACATAGACCTCATAATGTGAATATTGTCACCCTCTTTCATAATAGTAACATAATAGTAGTATAATAGTAACAAGATGCTGCTGCCCATTTTCTGGACATCGTTCTCGTCGAACCCTTCACTTGCGACGAAGGGCTCGGCGAGTAAATTAACCCACAGACACAGCCCACTGAGTTTCTCGCCGGATCTTCTCAGTGGGTCGCGTCTCCGATCCGGTGGTAGATTCAGCAAAGCACTGCTCTTGCTAGGGTACGTGTTAGCAACGTCGTCAGGTTTGAGCCCTGTGAGCTCACCTAGTAGTTAAGGTTACGCTGATATTGTCTCTTTATACCACCAGCTTAGATAGGACAAAAAAATGCCCATTTTCCGGTGTCATGCTTAATCGCCTTTTGCTACCCATTAGACCAGGGGACTCTGGCGTATAGCATACACCTTCTGTGTCTAGACAGTTCAGATTCAGTCTAGATTCTTCTACGACTGCTTCATATTCTTGCACGGGTAGTTCAACGAGCCAACCTCTAGCAGCTATGAATAAAAACCTTAGTCACACATTTCAAATGCGGGAGCTTAAAACGCACTTTCATCTAGAACCTATTACATTAACATAGAACAATAACATTACCTGGAACGATCCAATCTTTTGAAAGCTTTCAGATATATTATTCGAAGAACGATTTTACTATCGCCATGGGATTATTTCTAGATAGATGAATTTATATCTATGCAGATTAACTCATGCAAATTAAAATTGAAAAGGCCCTTAACTATATTTTATTACTAGCTGACCCGGTAGACTTCGTATTGCCTCAATCGATAAATAAAAGACCTAAACTTTTGTATAAAATAAATTAACACGAACAAAAGGAATCCGTCCGACGGGGGACACATCAAACGAAAAACAAAATTGTTATTTTTATTTAATTCCGAACATTTTCATTAATTTATCTACCTTTTAAACCTTCTCTCGACTTCCAAAAATAATTAAAGACCAAAATTAGCCAAATCGGTCCAGCCGTTCTCGAGTTTTAGCGAGACTAACGAACAGCAATTCATTTTTATATATAGAGATTCCTTGAGGGACGCGATTATGTTTGAAGAATACGTTTGCATGCCAACAGTTATTATGCAAGCCATGTAGCTCTACAATTTATTATCGATTCAAACAAGCCATTGTAACCAGTCAGTTCATTTTCCAAATATACTTACTAGTCACTGAATCGTTAATATTATTTAAATTATTCGACTAAACTTTGAGAAGCGCGGGCCGTCTGCCGCATATTCGGACTCTAATGTTAAAATATTCAAATTCAATTTGAAGTTTGCTGGTAAAGAGCTTTGGGTTTTCGGAAATTCACTAATACCAGTTCCTTCCGTTAAGTAATTAACAGGCCCTGAGGATAACATTATATTTCAAACTGTAGATTTTTTTAAATCTGTTATAGCAGACAAAAGTTGAGTTATCAGTGTAGCACGCACCTTACCGTCGGGCTGGAATCGCGGCCGAGTAAATAATAGTTCTGTTGTGTGCCGGGAACGAACTCGTCAGATTGGGCGCTTGGTCTTTTCACCTTGTTTTTTGGCGGATAATTGCCTGGCTTTTGAGGAAAATGAAAAACAGAGTATGCCCGACTCTTCAAAGCTGAAAGACGAACTGCTTCATAGAATAAAGAAACAGTATGGTAATATTAGCCAGCAGAAATTTTGTAATACTGAAACTAGGACCCTAGTAGTTGTTTAAGTGGTTTAGGAGTTTAAGTTGCATTTTTATGGCTTTGATAGACAAAGCGAAGATGTGATCCACTTAATAGTACGTAATCATTCATGCTCATAGATATCATCAACGCAAAATACGGAGCTAAACCGTTGCGTACTGAGTATTCATAGCGCTCGAGAAACACTATGGAAAAACGTTAATTTCAAAGTCGGATTGTATGTGGTGAAATAAAGATCTGGAAACACAAGGCGGGTAAATGCAGTGGATCAAATTAAAAAGGTTTTATCTTGAATTTTCCTAAGATCACTCCTTAAAGAAGACGCTCATACAAAGGCGTTTTTTTAATTACAACATTAAATTTAAAAAAACGCCTTGTGATAGGACCTCTTGTGAGTTTCGGTTTTGAAGGGTGGGGCAGCCGTTGTAACTATACTAGAGACATTAGAACTCATATCTCAAGGTGGGTGGCGCACTTACGTTGTAGATGTCTATGGGCTCCAGTAACCACTTAACACCAGGTGGGCTGCGAGCTCGTCCAACAATCTAGCAATAAAAAAAAAATTAAAAAAAATCCAATTAAAAAGGCTCGAATTTTTCTAAGATCACTCCTTAAAGAAGACACTCATACAAATGCTTTTTTATAATTATAACATTAAATTAACATTAGCCTCCATTCAAAGTAGACGGGTCAAATTACAGTACTATGACTAAAACAAGCTCCTACTTAGACCGTTGTGCATATTCGGCTAAAAAGCCAGGAGAATACTGTATATAAAATCGAGGTTAAAAACTAGAATCCAGGTTAATTTGCTTGTAAGCGGTGGAATGATGGTTTTTTTTTTTGCGTTGGCTGAAATTTGAACATTTTTATAAAGATTGCCTTGAAACAACGTGACTGGCTTTGTTTTGTTTATAAATTATTATCTTGTATATTTACATGAGGACAAGTACCATCATTTTTATTATTTTTAAACGGTTTTTCTTTATGTCTACGGGCATCTGATCTCACGAAACCTAACCTGTTGTTGAGTAGTTACTGGTATACATATAAGTGCGTATATAGAGGCAGGATAGTTGCCATTATGTAGAGTAACTAACCTTATTTGAGACCTTAGAACTTATATCTCAAGGTGGGTGGCGCATTTACGTCGTAAATGTCTATGGGCTCCAGTAACCACTTAACAGCAGGTGGACCGTGAGCTCGTCCACCCATGTCAGCAATAAAAAAAAAAAAAAAGACGTCTATGTACTCCGATAACCATCTTTCATCAGGCAAGCCATAACCTATATAGGGCATTAACTATCTATGCATCCAAAAAAATAGATGGGTATCTAGCAATAAAAAGTTGACCAGTTGACAATCCCAATGTGCTGGTCTAACAGTGATACACTAACCTTTTTGAAAGTAGCTTTTTGGCTTATTATGAAAACGAACGTAGACTAACCAGTATTAGTGGTCAACGATTTGAGAGACAATAATAATATGTTACTACTAGTGGTCCCGCAGTAGTCGAAAATCGACTATAATTAATTGGAATTGTAAGTTTGTACACTATTATGATTGTATTTTATACTTCTATCATCACAAATTTCGCCAAGACTACACTATAAAAAATATTAACGAAGACAAACAATATTTCATCTATTCTCAATTTGACAACAGACGTCAAGAACAAAAGTTTGACAATAAATAGTATGCATGCGTGTGTGCGTTAAATACCTGGTATGTAGTGTGTGTAATGTTTTCTTTATTGATTTAATGTATCTTTTATGCATTATTTAAAAAAAATATTGTCATTGTGCACTTCTTCTCTATATTCTCTATAAGTATGGAAAATTTCATGCTTCTCCGTCCGCGCAATTTTCGTAAAAAGGGATACAAAGTTTTTGCTTCACGTATTAATATATATATGTTACAATCTTATACTGAGTAAGTATATATGTTGCGAACTTTGTTTGTTTTAATTATATTTTAATTTTGCAGATGACCGCAATGTGTTGTTCGCATGTTCAATATTTCATTTATATTCCAAGAGATTCCGATCCGGTTGATCAATAATATTATTGATATCATGGAGCATGTTTTTTTTTATTAACGTATGCTCAAAGAAAACTAATGATATTGACGAAGTCTCCCGTAGAAAGTTTGACAAGCAATAAATCTTATTTCCCGAAAGATTGGGAAGCTTTCAACATTTTCCCGGTATTCCGTTTGACCCAACATTGGAAAACTTATTTTCAATACGTCACTAATGTATTGATCTAAAGCAAACATGTTGTCAGTGTTTTTTTATTGCTTAAGGGCGGCTTCTTTCTTATCAGGGCACTGGGGAGTGGTGAACACAATGATATCTATACTAATGCTAGCTGACCCGGCAGACTTCGTAGTGCCTCAATTGATAAATAAAAGACCTAAACTATTGTGTAAAATAAACTTAAAAGAAACAAAAGGAATCCGACGGGAGACACATCAAAGGGAAAACCGAGCATTTTCATAGGTGTCTACCTTTTAAGCTTCTCTGGGCTTTCACAAATAATTCAAGACCAAAATTACCCAAATCGGTCCAGCCGTTCTCGCGTTTTAGCGAGACTAACAAACAGAAAATTCATTTTTATTTATATAGATTTTACAGCTGAAGAGTTTGTTTGTCTGAACGCGTTAATCTCAGGAGCTACTGGTCCGCTTTGAAAAATTCTTTCAGTGTTAGATAGCCCATTTATTGAGGAAGGCTATAGGCTATATAACATCATGAGACCGATACAAGTGGAGCACCAATAAAGAATGTTTCCAAATATTTTCACTTTCTACGTAAATGAAGTGGGGGGTAAAATTTAGCGTTATGCCAAAATAACTAATACATGCGGCCGGAGTCGCGGGCAAAAGCTAGTTTTATATATAAAAAGAGGAAAATCATGGGGTGGACATAATAAATTGAAAAAGCCGAGATAAATTTTCAGCACGAATATAGCTTACGAGTTATAATAAAAAAATAAAAAAAAAACATGTGTGCAATTCACACGTGGTAGAAGTGAAACCTTCCAAAATTAAAATACAATTATCCTAAACGTCTTAAGTATATGTAAAATTTTGTCATTAGTAAATAATTGTAAGGTAGCGCCCTCTGTGAATTGATATTTTAATTTCACGTATAATCCTAAATTAAAATTCACTACAAGAACTTTCATACACACGTTAGTATTAAAAAATCTCACAGATGGCGCTGTATTAAATAGTATGTATATTTCTGTCTCATTCTTTGCTGGCTTCATCCTACACATTTTTGTATTTGTGTCTCTTACCTGTCGTTTTTTCCGTTGCATCCGGTTTGAAATCACAACGATACTAAAGAAGTTTTCACTTCAAAAAGGACGATCTGTGTTTGTTACATAGTAATCGCTTACGTTCGTTGCCCAAAAGCGGGGATTTTATGCGTTATGGGTTCCGGAAACATAAAACGGACGTGACAAAAACATTGAAACATGGCAAACAAATTTTATCATCCATTAATCGACCTGAAAACGACGGCATCGAGAACAATCGTGAATTATCTTATCTCAAGATGGGTGGCGCATTTACGTTGTAGATGTCTATGGGCTCCAGTAACCATTTAACACCAGGTGGCCTGTGAGCTCGTCCACCCATCTAAGCAGTTAAAAACATTGTGCGAATTGCCTAAAATACGAACATTAAATACTGAACAATTATCATGAATAAATAATATTGTGTGATAAAGATATTTAAGGAAAACTTCATCAATGCGCAATTATTGGTAAGAATTGAAGAAGAAACCTTTCTTTTACAAGACTTTTAACCCATCTTAAATGGCCGTCTGGTGTAGTGGTAAGTGACATGGTCACTGCACAAGGGGGTCGCGGGTTCGAATCCCGCCAAGGGAAGATATTTGTATGATAAATATAAATGTCTTTTCCAGGGTTATGGATGTATATTAAATATATGTATGTGTATAATAAAAATCTTACATTTATTTCCGTTATCTGGTACCTGCAACACAAGTTCTTTACGAACTTAACACGGGACCAGTTAACGTGGCGTGATTGTTAGTAAATATTTATTTATTTATTTATCTAGGATTTATCCCATTCTGCATTTATGTTGTGATTCAGATATGTACGTTCATATTGGAAGGATGGTCACCATGCCAGCTGTCCAAAGCGACTTAGCTCTGCCCCTAGTATTGCTGACGTCTATGAGCGATGGTAGCCACTGACCATCAGGGGGACCGTACGCTCGTATGCCTGGGCAATACAAGTCTGTTTGCGCTACCAGATATCTTTAGAGTCCTAAATCGAGTAGACTATTAATCGATTTTACAACCGTTAAAATATTTGAGAGCAGCTGTCCCATATTTGAATTGCGTCGTAAAGTTATACACGCCACGTATAATCCGATCCCTGGAAACTTGAACAGCTTCAAGTTTCTGTATGCGGACATAAAGGCATTTAATATAATATTTCCTGCTGTTTATAAGTTTAACTTGAAAGGCACGGCTTTGATAGGCAGCAGTAGGTAGGTAGAAAGTCGTCGTGGCCTAAGGTATAAGACGTCCGGTGCATTCGTGTTGAGCGATGCACCGGTGTTCGAACCCCAGGCAGATACCAACTTTTCTAATGAAATACGTACTCAACAAATTTTAATGTTCACAGTTGACTTCTACGGGGAAGGAATAACATCCTGTAATAAAAATCAAACTCCCAAAATGATAATTTGCGTAATTACTGGTGGTAGGACCTCTTGTGAGTCAGCGCGGGTAGGTACCACCAACCTGCCTATTTCTGCCGTAAAGCAGTAATACGTTTCGGTTTGAAGGGTAGGGCAGCCGTCGTAACTATACTTAAGACCTTAGAACTTATATCTCAAGGTGGGTGGCGCGTTTGCGTGCAACACCAGGCGGGCTGTGAGCTCGTCCACCCATCTACGCAATAAAATAAAAAATAAAAAAAATAAAGGCGAAAGTCTCAAAGAAGTAACGTGAGAACTATGAACCTTCCTATTTTTAGACCAAAAGCACAATTTTAAGAATCGTCACACGCACAGCGTATTGGAAGCATCGAAAAATTCCCACACTTCTTGAATTTTAATAAAGCCCCTCTTGGATTGACAGGAAAGGTTATGACATTCTGCACGGGATTTTAGATATTACTTAATATTGCATCATACCCGGAAATGTATGAAGGGCTCGAAAAGTTAATGTGATTTGAAACTGAACTGATAATGTGAACACTTTTGTAGGCAGCGGCTTGGCTCTGCCCCTGGCATTGCCGAAGTCCATGGGCGACGGTAACCACTCACCATCAATCAGGTGGGCCGTATGCTTGTCTGTCTACAAGGGCGTAAAAACGTAATCTGGGTAGTGTGATGGCGGATACTTCCTATATACTGCTTAGTATATAAAGAACAAAAAAATCGACCCTATTACTTTCAAATCTGAAGAAAATATTTATAAGTCTCAGCTGATTCTAGACTTATCTTGCCGTAGAGACGAAACCGCCTCGCACGCGGCTTAACGCCTCGACTGATCATCGACCTATATAGCAAGTACTTCGAACATATCAATTAATCTAGATGAGCCGGAATATTTTATATGGCTTTCATGCTATAGCTATGATTGAAAACAGATCGGAATGACTCTAAATGGGTCGGAAATAGTTGAAAATATTCAGCGGCATCTATATATTAATACGTGAAGCAAAAAAATTTACGATAATTGCGCTAATGGAGGAGTATGAAATTATCCACACTTATAGAGAATATAGAGTAGCGCAGAATGATTTTTTTTTAATTATGCATAAAAAATACGTTAAATCAATTAAAAAAAAAACATTACACACACTACCATCTATTTAACACAAACACGCATGCATATTATTTGTTTATTGTCAAACTTTTCTTATTGCTTATAAGCTGTGGCCAAATTGAGAATAGATTAAATATTGTTTGTCTTTATTAATATTTATTATATATATTATATTGGAAAGAGACATGCTGGGCGAAGAAAAAAGTCATGGCTCCGGAAAATCCGGGAGTGGACCGGTATTGCCTCCGTCGAACAGCTGTTCCGGCTGGCTGCTGACAGAAAGGAATACAGGAAGCTAACGGCCAACCTTCAGGATTGAAGAGGCACTGGAAGAAGAAGAAGAATTAATATTTGTCTAAAGTGTAGTCTTGACGAAATCTGTGATTATAGAAGTAGTCTTTGATAATAGGATCATAATAGTGTAGCAACTTACAATTCCAATTAATTATAATCGAATTTTGACTACTGGGGGAACACTAGTTTATATATATAGATACGAAATCCACATCAAAAGAGCGGACAAGGTCTGAACAATGTAATAACCGATACAATACTTAACGAATATTTATTGTTCCAAACGAAAATATCCACGAAAAATAATCTACCTACATCGTTTACCCTGACATCTACCGCTTCTTGACCAGTCCAAGCATCGCTCATTCGATAAATAAAACAAAATTTTCATAATTAATATGACGTGGGGCATTAAACACGTTAAAATTATAGGAATCTGTGTTCTGTCAGAACGAACGCTAGCGTTGAAGCAATAGCGATTTTTTATCCCTCTGAACTTCTTTGTGTGAGATCATTTACTTTAACAAATTGAGATAAAAAAAATATGGCAAATTCCTTTTTATTTTATACTAGCGGCCCGCCCCGACTTCGCTTAGGAAGTAGCGCACGCGATGTAAATAATTTTTGTTAATTTTTTTACATATTGGGTTACTTTTTGAAGTGTCAGTGAGGATCCCTAATTTTTTTTAAAGTATAATGAATATAGCCTATGTCACCTGGGGATAGCGTAGCTTTCCAATAATGAAAGATTTTTTTAAATCGGTTCAGTAGTTTCGGAGCCTATTCAATACAAACAAACAAACAAATCTTTCCTCTTTATAATATTAGTATAGAATAGAAAAATCGCACGGTATATCCAATATCTTGTTTGTTAATTGGAATAATAAATGCGCTTTTATTTTATTACATGAACGGATGACCAAACTCACAGGCCCCCTGGAGCCTTTTGTTTATTGCTTAGATGGGTGGACGAGCTCACAGCCCACCTGGTGTTAGGTGGTTACTGAAATGCGCCACCCACCTTGAGGTGTAAGTTCTAAGGTCTTATTACAGTTACAACGGCTGCCCCATCCTTCAAGCCGAAACGTATTACTGCTTCACGGCAAAAATAGGCGGGTTGGTGACACCTACCCGTGCGGACTCACAAGAGGTCCTACCTCCAGTAATTACGCAAATTATAATTTTGCTGGTGTGATTCTTATTACACGATGTTATTCCTTCACTGTAGCCTAGTGGCTACCAGACTCGTCTTGAGATCCGTCAATCACTCTCGTCTTGAGACATGAGGTCTAAGTCTCATTTGTACGATTTAACCCGGCGTCTTACTACGGCGTCCCATGCCTTTTATCCACACAATTACTCAATAAATAAATAAAAATCAAAATATGGAATTAGGCCAAGATCTTCTTTAGTAAAGTAAGAAATTAATGAAGTTAAAAAGAAAATAGACTCTCGTGGTAAGCAATTACCATAATTATAATCTCGTCTATGTTAAAGTCTGTTTGTCGAGGCGAGCTTTATATATACTCAAAGCTTTTATAGCGAGTATTTCTTGTGCTTATAATGCTTTCTTCCACTTTCGCAAACCGTAGACGTGGTTAAACTATTTTTACGACTGAATGTTTTCGGAGAATTTTAGCCTACAAAAATTTTTGTTTTGCAGAATAGTAGATAGCAGTTACCAAAATATCTATATATTAATACGTGAAGCAAAAATTTTGTATCCCTTTTTACGAAAATTGCGCGGACCGAGGAGTATGAAATTTTCCACACTTATAGAGAATATAGAGAAGAAGTGCATGATGCTTATATATTTTTTAAATAATGCATAAAAGATACATTAAATCAATAAAGAAAACATTACACACACTACATACCAAGTATTTGACGCACACACGCATGCATACTATTTATTGTCAAACTTTTGTTCTTGACGTTTGTGGTCAAATTGAGAATAGATGAAATATTGTTTGTCTTTGTTAATATTTTTTATAATGTAGTCTTGGCGAAATTTGTGATTCTAGAAGTATAAAATACAATCATAATAGTGTACAAACTTACAATTCCAATTAATTATAGTCGAATTTCGACTACTGCGGGACCTCTAATAATATTAAAATGTCCATAAATTAACACTTTAGTTGTAAGTGACCACGAAACCTGTTCTGTATTCGAAATGTCCGAAATAATATGTTTTTTTATTGCTTAGGTTGGTGGACGAGCTCACGGCCCACCTGGTGTTAAGCGGTTACCGGAGCCCATAGACTCCTACAACGTAAATGCCGCCACTTATCTTGAGATATAAGTTCTAAGGTCTCAAGTACAGTTACAGTTAGCTGGTTTACCCGTCTAAGGATAAATTATATATAAAAACGACAGCTAAGAATAAACAACCTTATGTACCAATAACAAGCGCGTTATAAATCTCCTATTAAATAGGATTATCCAGAAAATCTAGCAAGATTTTTATTGTATCGTGCGAACTAGAAAAATAGTTCGTAATCCGATCACGTTTGGGGTGGTCTGCTGGTTGCAATATAAATTTAATGTGTTGCAGATCGCCATGTATCACGGCTAACAGGGTTTTTATAAAGACCTATTATTATATTTCCACACATAAATTAAGTATAGGCGCTCCGAGAATCGCGGTTGTAAATAAAAACTTCAGAGGTGTCAAGGGACACCCGGATGGAACGAAGTTCCTTTCGATTTATTAGTGAAGGAATTGTAATATTTTTTTTAAGTTATAATAATAAATTACGGCATTATGAAGAAGAAAAAAACAATACCATGAACTAAATTACTATTGTTGAAACGCTATCTCGAGAAACTGTACTCATTACGCGGACCAATCGGATACGAGCAATGTCACGCGATAAGCGCCTACACGTTGATTGATCAGAATGACGGATCTAAAAAGTGTCGTGACAACTTTTCGTAAGATTTTTTTCCGTCTAGCCCCCTTTCACAACGCGCGATAAGGAACTTCGTTCCAAAAACTTTGATACTCACTTAAGGGGAACGCGTAGCATTAGAATGTGAGACTGAAGATTAACCAAAAAAATCAAACTATTTGCTAAACAGTTTCGTTCGAATAATAAAATTTGAAAAATGATTATAAATAAAACAAACCGTGGAATTATTAAGTATCATTATTATCAACGATGTACTTCGTTACGAGTACTTACTTGTTACGTAAAACGTGGCCTTCCGAAAGCGGTAAGAGGTATTTCAAAATGATGTTTTTGGAACGCAGTTCCTTATGAGACGATGCGGAGGGGTACCGTAACCGGGACAAAACGTCCGTAACGTAAGATTTTTATTATTTATGTATAGTCTTAGTATGATGGCAATACAGTGTCTACGTGATTATTATTATTATTATTCATATAAATAGCTGTTTCTTTGTATAGTATTATTATATATATTTTTATAACTCATTGTGAATAAAATAAAGTTGATAACTTTATAAAGTAGCTTTTTTTTTTAATAAAAAAAAAAAATATGATAAAAATGTATACCCGAATAATTATTTTCTTTATACCTCGAATAGAACTTAAAATTAGTATTTTTATAATAACGAACTTCGTTCCTATCCGGTGTCCCACGAGACCACACAACCTTTTTTTAACAAAGCATTATTTATTTATTGTTCATTCATCAGTCCAGACCTCCACTGAATAGGCATCAAGGACTCGGCCTTATAGTCCCTAACTCCGCCATTATGACCGGAAAATTGGCAGTACGAGTAAGGAATGCCGATATTTACAAAGTCAATTGACAAATATCCACTACAGTTTGTCGTAGCAAGCCAAACATCAGAAACATGATCTGTACCGTACTAGGAAAGTTAAATTTTTTTATTAAAGAATGTTTTTTTCTAAGCTTATTAGAAAGATAAAATGTATTGCGTTTGATTTTAAAATAGGTTTTTTATTGATCTGATTAATTTCGCGAAATGAACATATTATTATGAAGCTAAAGATTTCGTATATTGCAAAAGGGAAAGGCTGTGATGGTAAAAGCAGTTCTGAGTAAACTTTAGGAATCGAATTAATCATTTTATAAACTTAAGTTAGTTATTATTTATATACAGACTCTTTATTATTTAATGAAAATAATCTTACATTAATGATAATGATTTTGTATGTGGAGATTTATAATATGAAATTATTTTTGCACGAAACTATGATTTCCGCATAAGGTTTTGAAAAATAAATGTTTATTTGGAAAGTTGTACATCGAAATTTTTCTAAATCGTTTCGATTGTGTAGATCAACCATTGCTACTATTGCTGGTACTTCGAGGAAGGTTTTTGTTATATTACCATTAGGCGATGACATCATGCGATCTCCCAGACATGAATTAGAGAAGCTCAAAATTACGGGTCGAATAGAAGGCAAGCGTGCCGTGCAGAACACCAGCCAGATGGTCAGATCTGGCAAGAGAAGCACTCGGTGGTAGTCTGTACCATGCAGTCCATGCCACCCATGATTGAACACAGTGGAAGAACGTCATATGTGGTCGCGATCCTCAGTAGTGAGCGAACGATATAGAAGAAGAAGGCGATAATTGGGTATATTTTACACAATGACATCTTGCGACAGTCATATTATTATGGTACCGGAATTCACTAATTAGTCCATTAGAAAAAGTTCAATTACTTTACAAATTATCTAAAAAAGAGTTTATTTGGTAATTCAATTACCAAATAAACTCTTTTTTAGATAATTTTTCGGCAAAAATATTTAGAATACAATGGACTAGATTGCGTTGGCATCATGTGGTACATAAATCATATCAAAGCGCCACCAATACGGTCGTACCACATCTGGAGTTGACAGATTCTCTTAAGAAACTATGAATAATAAATAATATTCGATTATATAATACATGTAGTGGACTGTATGATTAGGATGGGCAAGGAACTTGATAAATAAACTCGTGAGGATTGCACGTATAAAATTTGTATATTTTTACAATTTTATAAATCGCGTACAATAGCACGGAAAAAAAAGAATTGACAAAACTAAGACATTCCAAAATTCAAATCCAAACGTAATGTCAAAACCACGACCACAACAATAAAAAAGGCTTTATACCAATTTTGTTGGGTTTCCAACAATACACAATAGACGAAATTTTCAATTTCTTATGATTTGACTGATGGTCATGACTGATGGGTAGAACCGTTCTCCCTGATTTTGCCATGAATTTTACTGGCGGTAGGACCTTTCGTGAGTCCGCGCGGGTAGGTACCACCACCCTGCCTATTTCTGCCGTGAAGCAGTAATGCGTTTCGGCTTTGAAGGGTGGAGCAGCCGTTGTAACTATACTTGAGACCTTAGAACTTATATCTCAAGGTGGGTGGTGCATTTACGTTGTGGATGTATATGGACTCCAGTAACCACTTAACACCAGGCGGGCTGTGAGCTCGTCCACCCATCTAAGCAATAAATAAAAAAAAATGAAACAGTCATGTCGTCGAATTGAAAATTGGAATAGAAGTTATTGAATACAGCTTAGACAGGCCTCATCTTTCAAGACGGTAGGAATTCGATCTATAATGTGTATCGAATTCTGTAATCACTTGAGACGAGACAAGTACTCATATCGATCAACAATCCAATGGATTAGGAGCGCCGAAACATACACCTGTCTTACAAAGATCAGCAATCCCAGTCTACGAAATTCAAATCTATACTAATATTATAAAGCTGAAGAGTTTGTTTGTTTGAACGCGCTAATCTCAACTACTGGTCCAATTTGAAAAATTCTTTCAAAGTTAGATAGTCCACTTATCGAGGAAGGCTTATAGGCATATATATATCACGCTAAAATCAATGCAGGCGGAGCAACAATAAAGAATGTTTCAAAATCGGGGTTTCTTTCCCTTTTGAGAGTTGAGTGAGAGAGTTCGAGTGAGAGACTGCGGAAACAGGACCATTCGGGAAGTTCTACCCTTTCGAACAAAAAAAAAAGAAAAAATAACTATCAAAATCGGTTCAAGCATTATCGAGAAAACGGTGAGCATACATGAACAAAAAATCATGGTCGAATTGTAACTTCCTCTTTTGAAATCGGTTAAAAAGCGTAAATTTTGGTACCTCAAATAGCTCCTTGACATTCTATTATTCAAAAATATTTTCACTTTTCACGTAAATGAAGAGAGGCGGGTAAAATTTAGCATTATGCCAAAGTAACTATTTCACGCGGACGAAGTCGCGGGCAAAAGTTAGTCTATACTAATATTATAAAGAGGAAAGATTTGTTTGTTTGTTTGTTTCGAAGAGGCTCCGAAACTACTGGACCGATTTGAAAAATTCTTTTTCCATTAGAAGCCGACATTGTCCCTGATGAACATAGGCTATTTTTTTTTTTTTTTTGTTTGTCTCATGTGTCTTTTAACTTTTCCGAAGCGAAGCGAGGGCGGGTCGCTAGTATCTTATAAAAATATAACAAGGACAGTTGAATGACGACTCTGACGACCGGGAATCGAATCCCGATGGACTACGTTTCACGACGAAGGAATAACATCGTGTAATAAAAATCAAACCCGCAAATTTGTAATTTGCGTAATTACTGGTGGTAGGACCACTTGTGAGTCCGCACGGGTAGGTACCACCGCCCCGCCTATGTCTGCCGTGAAGCAGTAATGCGTTTCGGTTTAAAAGCTGGGGCAGCCGTTGTAACTATACTGAGACCTTAGAACTTATATCTCAAGGTGTGTGGCGCAGTTACGTTGTAGATGTCTATGGGTTCCAGTAACCACTTAACACCAGGTGGGCTGTGAGTTCGCCACACATCTAGGCAATAAAAAACTATAAAACAGGATGTTCAAGTATTTTACAAAGCCGCGAGACTGGCAACGAACTGTATTCAAATGTTCTCACAAGAGCCCGGTTTTATTGGCGGAGTGACGTCATTTAGCATTTAGCATTTGTTGTTCTGTTTAATTGAATGTAAACAAATCGACATTTATTGAGGGTCCTTGGCACAGACATCTGTGTAAACGATGTAATGATCTCCAATGATAGATTTACTGTATCGCCCGGGTCTGTTCGTTATCCATACGACTCGATCAACTTCGAGTTCTCTCTTACCCAAGGTAAGTTGTGTGATCCGAATTTCCGTTTAAGATCTTTATATAGATCGAAAAATTATAAATTATGAAGAAGTGACATATTATAAACTGTTAAATAACAGACAGAATAAGGCGCCCAGTGTACATAGCGAGCCATGTGACCATAAAGGTCTTCATATCTCGCGGGCAGCTACCAATCTTTCTAATGAAATACGCACTTAACATATATTTACGAATGGCTTCCATGATTAATTTAATTATTTCTTTATTACATAGGTGGGTAGACGAGCTTTTTTTTTTGTAAATATTTACTAACAATCAAGCCACGTTAACTGGTCCCGTGATAAGTTCGTAAAGAACTTGTGTTACAGGTACCAGATAACGGAAATAAACGGTTCTCTCTGTGTTTTATACCGCATGGTCCATGTCCCCATGCTCTGAGGAATTATTCGAGATGATTCCCTCATCTCCTTTTTATCATCGCACCTCCCGCCATCGGAGCAGAGTTCATCCATATTATCTGGAACCGCTGCGTTCATCGACAGTGCGTTTCCAAAGATCTTTTTTGCCACGTACCATCCGGCTTTGGAATGAACTCCCCTCCACGGTGTTTTCCGAGCGCTATGCCATGTCCTTCTTCAAACGAGGCTTGCGGAGAGTACTTTATGGTAGGCAGCGGCTTGGCTCTGCCCCTGGCATTGCTGACGTCCATGAGCGACGGTGACCACTTACCATCAGGTGGGCCGTATGCTCGTCTGCCTACAAAGGCAATAAAAAAAAATGTAAGATTTTTATTATACACATACATATATTTAATATACATCCATAACCCTGGAAAAGATTATATTTATCATACAAATATCTTCCCTTGGCGGGATTCGAACCCGCGACCCCCTTGTGTAGTGACCATGTCACTTACCAGTACACCAGACGGCCGTTGAGTGTTTACCGGAGCCCATAAACATCTACAACGTAAATGCTGCCATCTACCTTGAGTTATTAGTTCTAAGGTCTCAGTATAGTAGGAAGTCCTTCAGTAAGAAGGTAAAACATCGTTTTTTAAAAATAAAATCAAAATATTCAAAATAAAAAATCACAATTTTCGTAAGGGAAGCAATTTAAATGCTTAACCAGGGGTGTTGGGATTTGCTAACAGCTGCCCGAGGGCCTGTGACTTAACAATTCAAAGGCAGCTGCTTCACGAATGAATCTACTACCGGATCAGAATCGCGACCCGCTGAGAAGATCCAGCGAGATACTCCGCAGGCTGATGACAGTATGGATTCTAATCCACTAATTGTGACATTTAGGGTGGATTTCTCATTTTTTTTATTCTCGCATGTTCGCTTCACCACCAATCTAACCATGCATATAATATATTGCGTTCACATCTAAACTACTCAACCCATCTACATAAAATTATGCATACTTTGACAACATAGTACCATAGAAAAGGACACAGGATACATAAAAACGGTACTAGGTAAAAATGTTTGAATTTTAATACAAGTGAAAACTTCCCGTGTAAAAGTAAGTAAATAATAAATGTCCTTCGCATCCCAATTTTCTCTCACACAATAATATTCTTATAGACTCCCACGAACAAGGTTTCGAGATTTCCCAAGCGGTATGCAGCAGTTTTTCTGCGGTTGTTATTGTCATATCCAGTGTCTGTCAGTGACAGTAATAGCTTATTAGCAAGGACGCAGTACCCGCTGGTGAAAAAAGACGTGTGGTGTCGCGGGACACCGGATAGGAACGAAGTTCCTTATTATAAAAATATTAATTTTAAGTTCTATTCGAGGTATAAAGAAAATAATTATTCGGGTATACATTTTTTGATTATGATTTTTTTATTGATAAAAAAAGATATTCCAAAACAAATTAATATAAATAAACTAAAAACAATAATCATCGAAATCGGTTGGCGTGATATTGAGTTATTGAGTTATTTATCTATTTGTCGCGCACGTACTTAATGCAAATTTAAGGCTTATATGGTTTTCTCATGAATATCATTATCAGAACTGGACTAAATTGAAATGAGACCACACGGAAAGTGACAGCTTTCTAATAAAAAAAAAAGAATCATCAAAATCGATTCACCTAGTCAAACAAAAGTTATGAGGTAACAAACATAAAATCTTACGTTACGGACGTTATTTCCCGGTATCCATCCGCATCGTCCCATAAGGAACTTTGTTGCAAAATATTATACCTAGTCAGGTCATAAATTCTGTCACATGATTAATGTAAAATAATTGAAACAAGTTTATTCATTATGTAACCATTCATATACCAAAATGAACTTAACAAAACATAGATTCTTATGACACTAAAGTTTATTCAAAATGACCTCCGTGATTTTGAATACAGGCCTTCAATCTGCGCGGCCAGTCGTCTATCGCAGCACGAACGAGGTCCATGTCAATATCGGCGGCTGCCTTAATCAAGGATGTCTTGAGTGACTCCAAATTGGGATGAGGCTTTGAGCACGCCTTTTCCTCCAAGTGTTGCCATATCTTGTAATCTAACGGATTCAAATCTGGACTGGAGGAGGGCCAGTCTTCGTGCCGGATGAAGTCGATTTCACGCGCCGCCAGCCAGTCTTGTGTGCTCTTCGCTCTATGAGCTGGCGCCGAATCTTGTTGGAATACCCAGTGCCTGTTATTGAACATGGTATGAGAAACAGGTTCCACAAGGTTTGTCAGGACTGTATTTTGATACACAACTGCATTCGTTTTTACACCTTTCTCACAAAAATGTACCTCTGTTAAGCCCCAATAAGAAACTCCCAACCATACCATGAGCGAGGTTGAAAATGACCTCGTTGGACACGCGGAATACGGTTGCTCGCTTCTTCACTACTGTGTGCGTACACCTTATCATTTTGTTTGTTGTAGCTCTCTTCTAAGGTAAAAATTTTTTCATCCGAAAAAAGAATTTCCTGATATTTTTTTCCCGCATACCGCTTCAACAAAGCGCGGCATCTCTTCAGTCTCAGGTCCATTAGACGAGCATTCAAACGATGTCCTGTTTTTCTTCGATATGCCCGAAGCCCTAAATCTTCATTTAACACCCTTTTCAACGTGGTTCTGCTTAACCCCATCTGAAGGGCCAACAGTTTCTGCTTACGTTTGGGATTTCTTTGAATTCGCGCCTTCACAGCTTTTATCACTGCTGGAGTCCTTACAGACAGAGGGCGACCACTTCTTGACCTGTCATCTACACTAGAGTCTTCATTGTATCGTTTGATGGTACGATAAACGAATCTTTTGGTTATATTCAAATTTTTTAGTATGTTAAAAATGTGAATTGGCGCGTACCCGCAACGATACAACGCAATAACTGCAACACGGTCTTCTTTAAGCGTCCACTCTATATTTAAAAATGAGTAAAATTCTAAAAGTATACATTTTTATTTTCATGAACAATTCGAAATTCGAATTCAATAAACTTTTTTGTGGCCAGCATTCTAAAAGAAAAGTTTTTACTGTGTGACAATACTTATGACCTGACTAGGTATATTATATACCTTGTCTCGTTTTACCACCAGTCCTACTAACTGTGGGCTATTTTTCCCAGCACAAATACAGTCCTGATTTATTAATTAATCTGATGGTCTTACGTGATTCTTTACAACGGGAGTCTGGTTGCATTTTTGGTCAGAATCAGTATCTTTGTTAAAAAAAGTATTAGTTTGAATTCTTGTCTTGTCTTTTCTCATTTAGGCACAGATCAAAGTAATGGATCGCGATCGTTTAATGTCGGAGGATTTTTTTTTTCTTCGAGGCTGCTTATACCACTGCTTCTAGATAGAGAAAGTCGGACAAGCCCTAGCATACCCAAAACCTACCCTACGAATCGAAATGTACTTAACAAATGTTCGCGATTGACTTCCACGGTGAAGGAATGGCATCGTGTAATAAAAATCAAACCCGCAAAATTATAATTTGCGTAATTACTGGTGGTAAGACCTCTTGTGAGTCCGCACTGGTAGGTAAGACCACCTTGCCTATTTCTGCCGTGAAGCATTTTTATTTTTATTTTTTAATACTAGATGTGTGAACGAGCTCACAGCCCACCTGGTGTTAAGTGGTTACTGGAGCCCATAGACATTTACGACGTAAATGCACCACCCATCTTGAGATATAAGTTCTAAGGTCTCAAGTAAAGTTACAACGGCTGCCCAACCCTTCAAAACCGAAACGCATTACTGCTTCACGGCAGAAATAGTCAGGGTGGTGGTACCCATCCGCGCGGACTCACAAGAGGACCTACCACCAGTAACGCGCTTCGGTTTGAAGGTTGGGGCAGCCGTTGTAACTGAGACCTTAGAACTTATATCTCAAGGTGGGCGGCGGCATTTACCTTGTAGATGACTGTGGGCTCCAGTAACTGTGTGGCTGTAAGTTCGTCCACCCACCAAAGCAATAAAAAAAAAGGGGTGGCCGTCCTCTCAATCCACTATTTATCTCTATATCGCCACTCCAGAAAGCATACGTAAACGCTACCAAAAATAACGTTGTTTTATGGCTATATTCAACACAGATACTCATGAATGTTTATATGTTAAATATAAATCTATCGACGAATTTAGAAAGAAACGGATTCGAATGTAAACTTTTGGGATGTATGTATTAGAATTACTTATTTTTTTCGTCTTCAAATTATGCCTTCCTTCCTCCACAGTCTGATTTAATGGTTAAAAACGCGCACACAAAACTTCTAAGCACGGTATCATGGTTTAACAATATAATTGCAATCCAATTCAGAACTCCAATCCGTACTAAAAACAGTCTTATAAAAGAATAATAATCAATTATTCATATCGTTAGGAACTAAAGACGCCGTTGGTCTGTCTCAGATTCAAAAATCTTTACGATCGAAACCTTCGAACAAATGATTTATGAGGTGGAACATAATTCACAGATATCTGTAAAAAAAAACCCGAAAGTATTTTTCCTATTCCTAATAATTTATTTGTCGAATTTATAAGGTCAGGAATTTTTATTGGGCCGAATAAATTATTTTTTATTCGTTTTCTTTGAATATATTTCTTTTTATCGCAAATTTCATTGTATCTTTAGTGTTATACATTCCTGCTTATCGACATTGGTATATTTATTGCGGAAGTATAATAATATTTAGTTTAACAAAAACAGCTCTCTCGGAAGAGGTAGAGAGACAGTCAAATGTCTTCGTGTGTAGAAAATTTATGGTCAATTTAACATTGTGCACCTTGTAACTGACGTGAAAGAAATAGAGAAAGAAAGATGTATTTATTGAAGACGTCACGGTTTGAAAATGGATGGACAATAAATCCGATTCTCTGCAATTTATGATGTTATCACGGCGGACGAGCACGTGGCTAAGCCGAATTCACTAATCGAACACTATGAATTTAGTCTAGAGGTTTACAAAACCGATAAAGAAGAGGAGAGAGTTAATTGAATGTACTGGTGGTAGGACCTCTTGTGAGCCCGCACCGTTAGGTACCACCACCCCGCCCATTTCTGCCGTGAAGCAGTAATGCGTTTCAGTTTGAAGGGTGGGATAGCCGTGGTAACTATACTGAGACCTTAGAACTTATATCTCAAGGTGGGTGGCGCATTTACGTTGCAAATGTCTATGCGCTCCAGTAACCACTTAGCACCAGGTGGGCTGTGAGCTCGTCCACCCATCTAAGCTAAAAATAAATAAATATAATAATAATAAAAAAGGCCAGAAACTAAATTTAAATTTTATAATTGGCATCATAACGTGACCAACCTTGACACGTGATTTCGAATTCTCCATTATATTGTACCATAGACATACCCACCCTTCAAAGCGGCATTTAAATTATTCACGAAAGAATTTAGTATTAGCACGATCGAGATCAAAAACCGGTACTTGCGTTTGTCCCGAAAACTGGTTTAAAACGTTGTTATTAGCATTATTATTTGGACACGTCACGTCACGCAAGTCATGCAAAGGGCCACAGAACGGGCTATGTTAGGCATTTCTCTACGGGATAGAGTGTGCAATACCGAAATCCGTAGAAGAACTGGTTTGACTGGCATAGCCAAAATGATTGCTCGGAAATAGTGGAAGTGGGCCAGCCACATATGCCGTCACACTGACAATCCGTGGGGCACAAAAGTACTGGAGTGGAGACCTCGTACTGGACGTCGTAACGTCGGCATACAGTCAAACGAGTTGGGCCGATGACCTGGTCAAAATGGTTGGTAGGGACTGGATGAGAAAGGCAAGAGACCGAAGAGAATGGGGTGCATTCGAAAAGACCTACAGTTAGAATTGGGTGGACACGGGCTGAAGAAGATGAAAAAAATTTGGACACAAAGAAATCCTTCGCAGAGCTTCTTCGCTGGGTATATCGATCACCGAAAGTTGTTCTATTGAACTTCTAAGTAAGACTTCATGAATTTAAATCACTTTATTTCAACTTGCAGAGACTCATATTGTTTTAGTAGCAATTATAATCAAAAGCTATGTTAGTTTGAATTTTAGTAAATGAAATACAAACTTAATCTAAGGTTTTGTGTTGGTTTTTATTATTTGAATTGCACAACAACTTCCAATGAGCAACTCCTGCGGGTCTCATTGTTGCCATTCAAGATCTACGAATAAGAACAACTAGTAAATTCCTTAAGAAATATGACGGAGTGAGCAATTTTTTGAAATTTCTGTAAGACATTTGATTTGATTATTTGAACATAAAAATAACCTTAAAAATAGAAAATATACTAAAGTTAATGCTTTGTCTAAAGAAAGTCAAGATGAATATAAATGTGTGAACATTTTTGAAATAGTAACTTAGCTAAATGACTTTCTGCTAGATTAAGCTTCGATCGATTCAAGATTCTAGAAATTTCTCGATCGAGAAATTCCCCAGCAGACTAGATAGATTGCGTGTGTAAGCTTCTTTTGCTAAGCTCCATTTAAAGCACGATAATTCTTGAAACAGATAATTTCAATTAACTTTTTTTTGTTGTTTTTTAATTCTCACTAAAACTAGATAAGTTTTTATGTTGTCTTGAAGCGTGAGGTCTTGAGGAGAACGTACGACTTCTTCGTGGTAAAAGCTGGCCGATAGCTCTTACTTAGCTGTTTAAGAGCACAATACTTTTTTTTATTACTTAGATGGATGGACAAGCTCACAGCCCACCTGATGTTAAGTGGTTACTGGAGCCCATAGACATCTACAACGTAAACGCGTCACCCACCTTGAGATATAAGTTCTGAGGTCTCAGTATATTTACAACGGCTACCCCACCCTTCGAACCGAAACGCATAACTGCTTCACGGCGGAAATAGGCGGGGTGGTGGTACCTACCCGTGCGGACTCCCAAGAGGTCCTACCACCAGGGATTACGCAAATTATAATTTTGTGGGTTTGGTTTTTATTACACGATGTTATTCCTTCACCGTGGAAGTCAATCGTGAACATTTGTTGAGTACGTATTTCATTAGAAAAATTGGTACCCCCCTGCGGGATTCGAACACCGGTGCATCGCTACATACGAATGCACCGGACGTTTTATCCTTTAGGCCACGACGACTTCAATCGTCTACTTGATAATCAACATTACGCGAATTGATCGATATTGTCTATTTGGTTTTATTAGACGGCGTATTGGTGCAATGTAAAATATATGTCATAAATGCGCATTTACTTAAGTTTTTTTTCTTTTATTGCCCTTGTAGGTAGACGAGCACACGGCCCACCTGATGGTGAGTGGTTACCGTCGCCCATGGACTTCAGCAATGCCAGGGGTAGAGCCAAGCCGCTGTCTATCGTTAAGTACTCTCCGCAAGCCTCATTTGAAGAAGGACATTCATAGCGCTCGGGAAACACCGTGGAGGGGAGCTCATTCTAAAGTCGAAGGTTCAATTCAAGACTGTGCGTAGTTCGAAACACACTTCCCCGATTTTTGTTTTTATTTTAGCCTTGTTAATAATAAACTACAGATACAGGTCCGATTTCCTGTATTGGTTACATCAAGTAGAAGTAATGTAGGTGTGAATTTACGTTGGCCCAGGAATAGACATGGCTAGCCGATGTTCAGATTTATTATTAAACTATAGTCCGATTATCTATTCAGATTAATGATTCTTTTTATTGCTTAATGGGTAAATCGCTTTTTTTTTATTGCCCTTGTAGGCAGACGAGCATACGGCCCACCTGATAGTAAGTGGTTACCGTCGTCCACGAACTTCAGCAATGCCAGGGGCAGAGCGAAGCCGCTGCCTACCACTTAATACTCTCCACAAGCCTCTTTTAAAGAAGGACATGTCATAGCGCTCGGGAAACACCGTGGAGGGGAGCTCATTCCATAGCCGGATGGTACGTGGTAAAAAAGACCTCTGGAAACGCACTGTCGATGAACGCAGCGGTTCCAGATAATATGGATGAACTCTGCTCCGACGGCGGGAGGTACGATGATAAAAAGGAGATGAGGGGATCGTCTCAAACAATTCCTCAGAGCACTCCCCTGTTTGGTGTAAAGTGATCAGTGAAGTAAGCTGTCCCATTATTGAAAACGAAACGCAGGACTACTTCGCAGGAGAAATAGGCAGTATGAGCTATGAAGTCGTCGTGGCCTAAAAGATAAGACGTCCGGTGCATTCGTGTTGAAGCAATGCACCGGTGTTCGAATCCCGCAGGCGGGTACCAATTTTTCTAATGAAATACGTACTCAACAAATGCTCACGATTGACTTCCACGGTGAAGGAATAACATCGTGTAATAAAAGTGAAACCCGCAAAATTATAATTTGCGTAATTACTGGTGGTAGGACCTGTTGTGAGTACGCGCAGATAGGTACCACCGCCCTGCCTATTTCTGCCGTGAAGCAGTAATGCGTTTCGGTTTTGAAGGGTGGGGCAGCCGTTGTAACTGTACTGAGACCTTACAACTTATATCTCAAGGTGGGTGGCGCATTTACGTTGTAGATGTCTATGGGCTCCAGTAACCACTTAACATCAGGTGCGCTGTGCGCTCGTCCACCCATCTAAGCAATAAAAAAAGTGATTTTCAGTTATTGTTTGTTAAGTTAAGGCGTAGGCACTTGTCTTAATACAAGCTTAGAAGGAGCTTGTACACTTTTTCCGTTTGGGTACTGTAAAGATAAAATGAGCAACTTTGGTCCGTAATAATAAAACGAAGCTCATTGTGTCAAATAAAGCGCATTTTAATCTACCATGCTATTTACAGAATAGCGAATCATTCTGTGAGTTATTGACGGGCTTCTTACTGAAATGCTGCTGTTGAATTTTGTGAAACGAATTATGAATGCGAATTTTCGGTAGAGATAATTTTTGGTTTAATTAAAACTAAAATTTTAATGTTGTTGATCAAATGCAGAAAAGTGTAGATAAAAAAACGCGTCGTTGTGAAAAATGTTATATTATTAATGAATGACAATAAGCCAGATAACCAAATAAGATAAAGATTTTATTTATTTCTCTTGGCGAGCTACCGCCCCTTAAGTGGCTACCGGAGCTCACAGACATCATAACACCAGTATTCTCCTTTTTTATTGCATAGATAGGCGGACGAGCTCACAGCCCACCTGGTGTTAAATGGTTATTGGAGCCCATAGACATCCACAGCGTAAATGCGCCAATCACCTTGAGATGTAAGTTCTAAGGTTTCAAGTATAGTTACAACGGCTGCCCCACCCTTCAAACCGAAATGTCATTCCTTCACCGTGGAAGTCAATCCTGAACATTTTTTCATTAGAAAAATTGGTGCCCGCCTGAGATTCGAACACAGGTGCATCGCACAACACGAATGGACCAGACGTTTTATCCGTTAGGCCACGACGAACTCATAAGACCTTGAGACAAGAGCTCGAAGTTACAGTTGTATTATAATAATATTCTTAGTCCATCTTGTGTAATAAAAAAGATTAGGAGCCCGTAATTCATAGCAATAAAATCAAAAGATTACAACACTACTCAAACATTACATTACTCAAACTTTAAAATATACCCTTAAACTTGTCTAACGAACCGTAAAATGCTTTTGCTAGATCTGCTTGCGGCTTCAATTTGGAATTGTGAAAGTGTACTTTTTTTACGATAAAAGTCGCTCACAGCACTCTTCGGCCATAAACTATCTTTATCTACAACATGATATTGATCCATCGTGCCGTGGCTGAATGAAAAGGCAAAAAGCAAAAGACACAATAACGCTTTTCCAAAAATATCATAGAAATTTATTAAAACTAGAGGTCTCGCAGTAGTCGAAATTCTACTATAATTAATTGGAATTGTAAGTTTGTACACTATTATGATTGTATTTTATACTTCTATAATCACAAATTTCGCCAAGACTACACTATAAAAAATATTAAAAAAGACGAACAATATTTAATCTATTCTCAATTTGACAACAGAAGTCAAGAACAAAAGTTTGACAATAAATAGTATGCATGCGTGTGTGCGTCAAATACATGGTATGTAGTATGTGTAATGTTTTCTTTATTGATTTAATGTATATTTTATGCAATATTTAAAAAAATATTAGCATTGTGCACTTCTTCTCTATATTCTCTATAAGTGTGGAAAATTTCATACTCCTCCATCCGCGCAATTTTCGTAAAAAGGGATACAAAGTTTTTGCTTCACGTATTAATATATAGATCTTCTAAGCTTGTTTTGTGTATTTTCAAATACAATTTTAAATTCACTATATACAAAAAAAGGACAGCGCTATGCAATATGCAACAGTATGTACAACAAAAAAAATTGATTGCGGCTGGGAGAGGTATCTATGACCCAAGCCGCTAATCGTTAAGGTTCCAGAGAGAAATACCTATCAGAACACGCGGCGAGACAATGACAACTTTAGTCTTAACTAGATAGCGAAGTCTTCTTCAGGTTTTGATCACAGATTTTGACTATCGAAACATGCAATACAAGTACCTATAGAAAACTTATTTCATGTTTACAATATTACTTTTTTCTCTGTTCACAACTATTATTTATTATTTGAAATACCTATTTTTTACGTATTTAATACAGGATAGTGGTGGTAGGACCCGTTGTGAGTCCGCGCGGGTAGGTACCACCGCCCTGCCTATTTCTGCCGTGAAGCAGTAATGCGTTTCGGTTTGAAGGGTGGGGCAGCCGTTGTAACTATTCTGACCTTACAACTTATATCTCAAGGTGAGTGGTGCATTTACGTTGTAGATGTCTATGGCCCCAGTAACCACTTAACACCAGGTGGGCTGTGAGCTCGTCTCCCCATCTAAGCAATAAAAAAAAAGAAAGAAAAGGATTTAGTAACGATATTAAAGACATACTATAATAAAACCTAACTTTTTTTTTTTATTGCTACAAACTAAAATAACTAAAAATAATAGTTTAAAAAAATCTAACAAAATACGCTTTTATAGAAAATCCAACTAAAAAATAGAAAATAAATTTTAATAAATTTAAATTAAAAATAGTGTAAGAAAAAATGGGGAGTAAGGGGAGATCGGAATGCTACCTTCACCGGCCCTATTGACAACCCCACCTGCACGCGCCGGATGGCGGCGGCGACCAACAGGTTGCCGTGGTGCTCCCTGCTAGAGAACGAACGGGGCAATGGCGACCGAGCAATGGCGGTATAACCATACACACCCGTCAGGACAACCTGTACGGAAGAGGCGTCAGAAACCTTAGGGATCAAAAACCCCCTAAAATGCTGGTGCAGAAGGCAACGGGAAACCACTGCACTAATTTCCCACGAGAGTCATGAGCAGGTCGTATCCGACTGATGCATGACCACAACCACTCTGTCAAGAGTGTACGAATAGGAAGAGAAGAAAAAATGATTTTATCGTTAAAAAAAGCGTGGGGTGCATGGTATCAGTAGTTATAAATATTTTATGAACAGATATGAGTAGAAGAGTTATTGTGATAATATCCTGAAAAGCACCCAAAAAAGTTTCATTTTTTATTACTTAAGTAGAATAAAATATATTTTATAACACAACACGTTAAAAATGTTGTATTGTATTCAATTGTCTTGAACCATCTTGTTTCTGCTTTAAGAGTTATTTTTCACATTAAAATTTGCATATATTTTGCTACACATTGAGTTAATGTTCCAAACTTTGGCAAAGATGGCATTAATTTAATATAGTACTGGAATAATTAGCACAGCGTTGAAAATATTAGTTGAGAGTCAATCATTTTAACTACGCTAATGTAAATTTAAATGTATCATGTAAATAAATTCGGTTGGTGCTATTTAAATAGAAAAAATTCATAGATGGTAGCGTTTGTATAACTAATGTACTATTTATTTATTTTATTTATTGCTTAGATAGGTGGACGAGCTCACAGCCCACCTGGTGTTAAGTGGTTACTGGAGCCCATAGACATCCACAACGTAAAATGCGCCACCCACCTTGAGATATAAGTTCTAAGCTCTCAGTATAGTTACAACGGCTGCCCCAACTCTTCAAACCGAAACGCATTACTGCTTCACGGCAGAAATGGACAGGGTGGTGGTACCTACCCGTGCGGACTCACAAGAGGTCCTACCACCAGTAATTACGCAAATTATAATTTTGCGGGTTTGATTTTTATTACACGATGTTATTCCTTCACCGTGGAAGTCAATCGTGAACATTTGTTGAGTACGTATTTCATTAGAAAAATTGGTACCCGCCTGAGATTCGAACACCGGTGCATCGCTCAAACGGAGTGCTCAGGACGTCTTATCCGTTAGGCCACGACGGCTCCTAACATAATTTTACATAGTAAAATTTATACATGTTTTAGTAGATGTATTTATTCACCTTGTTTACCTATTGTAAAATCAATGACTATCCCATTTAAACAGTAAACTCCAGTCACAGACCCGAGCTAATACGCCTAATTTACTAGTGTCTCTTTCCAATATATTTGTGTAACGATTTGCTAATAAGTTATCTTACTGCCACGCCGGTAAGAGTAACGCCATCTATCGCCGAATAGTCGAACGAATATCGAAGGATCTAGTAGCACCTAGAACGCTCGAGAAGTACAACGTCATCTATTGTTAGATAGCGGAACACAATTCTAGAAATGTGTGGAATATCCTCGATAATTCTAGGGATGTGACATCGACTATAAAAGCGTTGCAGGGATGACACACAGTCAGTCAGTAATCGGAACTATTCAAAGCGAAACAGCGAACGGATCACTTGAAGCAAAGTGGAAGGAGCGAATTGAGAGTTTTAAAGTGTTTGTTGAGTGTTTTAAGTGTTGAATACAGTTTTTAGTTGTACTCTGGTGGAGTTTTATTTATCCCGAACCCCTGCGCGTATCTTTACGACAATTTTAAATTTTAAAATCAAAATTTTATAAGAATACAAAATCTGGATTTCTGTTTTGGAATATAAATGGTCGAGACTATATCCTTGAGTTTTTATCGATTCTTCTCAGTACTGAAACTGCATTCTAAATTGTTAGTGAAGTCATGATTATTTGAAAGCATCAGAATCTGTAAACGCCTAGTTGAACGAAAATAATTTTGATTCTGAGAATCATGGCTTATTGGAAATTTGATTTCGGTATTTAATATCTTCTGACGTAGCCATAATGGTATTTAGATGCTATTCGTAGGTATTTTTATATAAGTGGATAAAAGATACCACTACCCATTGGGTGGCTACCTCTTGTGAGTCTGCATGGGTAGGTACCACCACCCTGTCTATTTTTGCCGTGAAGCAGCAATGCGTTTCGGTTTGAAGGGTGGGCAGCCGTTGTAATTATACTAACCGCCACCCGCCTTGAGATATAAGTTCTAAGGTCTCAAGTATAGTAATTGGCATTATTTTAAAATGTTTTCCTTGCATTGTTTTTTATTGATATAATTTTGTCTCAAGGCAATAAACGAGAAATGGCTAAAATGAATTTCTATAATACGAAGGTCTGCTTCAAATTTTTTTTTGTACAACTTTGTACAATTAATGCGAAATGAAAAACGCTAATTAAGAGTAAAAACCTTTCAGCCCCAAGCCGTCCGGAAAGAATAATATTCCTTTCATATTTCTTGAATACATTATGGAAATGTTCTTTGCAGCTAATGAAGATCGTAATTTTTAATTAATTTAACCGGTGCGATTATTTTGCACATTGCGTGCTACGTCCGTAATTTCGAGCCCCTAATCTATATATTAATACGTGAAGCAAAAACTTTGTATCCCTTTTTACGAAAATTGCGCGGACGGAGGAGTATGAAATTTTGCACACTTATAGAAAATATAGAGAAGAAGTGCACAATGCTAATATTTTTTTAACATGATGCATAAAAGATACATTAAATCAATAAAGAAAACATTACGCACACTACTTACCATGTATTTGACGCACACACGCATGCATACTATTTTTTGTCAAAGTTTTGTTCTTGACGTCTGTTGTCAAATTGAGATTATATTGTTTGTCTTTGTTAATATTTTTTATAGTGTAGTCTTGGCGAAATTTGTGATTATAGAAGTATAAAATACAATCTTAATAGTGTACAATCTTAGAATTCCAATTAATTATAGTCGAATTTCGACTACTGCGGGACCTCTAGTTTTGTTTAATCCAAATACTGTGCAATCAATCAGAAAGCTTTCTCGAAGCTTCCAAACCTCATAGACAAAATATCATGAATTCCAATGTCTATCTTAAATCATGACAAAAATCTCAACAACGTTGATAAAGTGTTTCTTGATACAATTTCAGTTAGAGTTAAGCTTTTTTAATGGTTAGATGGGTGGACGAGCTCACGGTCCACCTGATGTTGAGTGGCTACTGGAGCCCATAGACATCTACAACGTAAATAACAACATCCATCTTAAGACGTGAGTTGTAAGGTCTCAGTTTTAACAGTATAACTGCTGCCCCGCCCTTCAAGTCGAAACGCATTACTGCTTTACGGCAGAAATAGGCAGGGTGGTTGTACCTATCCTAGATTACTTTTTGATAGCCGTTTTAATCAGATGAGTATCTGCCCCATTTTCCACCACCACATCAGCTATCCTAAGAGGCTAGCCAAGCAGCTGCCTAAAATTCCAATTGATCTGCGACTAAAAAATAATTGCTCTGTGTAATTACTTAAAAAAGACAGTAGAGCACGTTTGTATGAACTAAAAACAGCGCACGATCGCTTCGGACCACACACTCATTCCTTTAAGCATACATATCGTCATCTCGCATTAAAACTGTATAATCTCAAAACTTACTAAATTTACGGGACAGTGTTTTTAAGGTTTAACATTGTGATATTTTTAATATTAATCATCTTTGCAATATTTATTTTTTTATTTTTTACCAGTTACATTATCTGTCGTTTAAAGTAAGATAATATTTTATATTAATTTTGTTAATAGTAGTCAAAACATAGGTAAAAAAACAAAAATAAAATTAAAACTAAACTACGCTCTTTTGACAGTATTAATGAGAAAAATACTGGTGATACCAAATGATTCCGCATATTAACTCGATTTCGAATATTTTTTTAGAAATTGTACACTTTCAATGCGAAAAGACGATATATTCTTTGACAAACAAGTTCTGTAATAAACATTACGGAACGGCGTACGTAAAAGCCGTAATATTAATTAAACCCATAACTCAGGGCTGATATTGCGCAGACTTGATTGCGTACCAGAAAATTTTTACAAACATAACACCTGATGATTTAGGACAGTGGCTCTTAAACTTTAAAGTCCCCACTAATTGGTTTTATTATTCATTTTGTCGCCATTAAATCAAAATTGACAGATACGTCCAGTCTTTAGAGTTACATAATCTTATTAAGTTATGCTCCACGGTTTCACCAGCAGGTTGAAATAATTCAACCGGGTGTATTTTAATCGGAATAAAAACTTGAAAGTCTTTCTACCACTACTTTTATACTGGCGGTAGGACCCCTTGTGAGTTCGCACGGGTAGGTATCACCGCCCCGCCTATTTCTGCCGTGAAGCAGTAATGCGTTTCGGTTTGAAGGGTGGGGCAGCCGTTATAACTATACTTGAGACTTTAGAACTTATATCTCAAGGTGGGTGGCTCATTTACGTTGGAGATGTCTATGGGCTCCAGTAATCCCCTTAAAACCAGGTGGGCTGTGAGCTCGTCCACCCATCTATGTAATAAAAAAAGAAAAAAAAAACCTATAAACTATTCATATCTGTAATTAAACACATTTCGACCCGACGCCGTATGGAAAGCAGAACAAACATATTTTTACTATTTTAATATTATATAAATTGTTGACTAAGCCACTGAGTCTTTTGCGTAATGTGGGAGTGAGCTATTTGGAACCTATAATCTTATAAATATAGTATTTACAAAAGAGGTCTATGCTAGAGAAATCAATTTTTGTCATTCACATCGATTGATGGTTTTCAGCTGTAAAATAACTCGAGAGAATTCTCATTTGAAATTCATGAATATTAAAGTACATTCTTCCGATGTTTTTACGCCACTTTTATTTCTTGTCGATTTGTTCGAGGAAATATGAATCATAGCGTTAGAAATGAGATTATTCATGAATACAGTGTTCAAGCTAATTGTAAACAAAAAAAAAAAAACGAATTGAATTGATTCTACATTTTCATCCAATTTTCTTGAATTCTTCAGGTGTTTTTGCTTGGTTAGTTGAATACAGAATTGTCTGATTCGATTTCATTACCATTTTCCCAGACTGAAATTGTAAAGGTTTCATGTTATTTTTCATGTGCATGGAACTAACTTTTTTTTTTCACTTACAACGGTCTATCAAGCTCAGATCACACAACTTTAATTAACAGCTGAGTCCCACAGGCAATGCATATATAACGAACCAATTTGGATGCGGCTTCAAATAAGGATAAGGTGATTAATATTATTTACATTGTTAAAGATCTTGAGACTTTAAAAAATATTTTCTCACCCTTATATTACGAAGACTATTCATCTAAAAATTGAGAAAACTTCCACTTGAGCCAAAAACATTTCCTGAGATAGAAGCACTAGAAAAAAATATATTGTCACGCGCGCTAAAAAAGTTGAGAGCCACTGTGCGACTTATTGTATGTGTGCAAACATTAATAGCGCTACCTAGCATCGCACACAGAATGTAAATATTATGGTTATTAAAAGATTAAATTAAAAATCTGTGCGTTGTTCTCGAGTAATTGATTTTCTGTCTGCTAGTGTTTTGATTCGAAAATTCAAGTGGACAGAAAGGCTTTGTTAAAAAATTGCACAGCTTTGTCTTTTCTGAGAATCAATATTCAATATATATATTTTTTGTGTATTTAAGTGCCGGGTAAAGAGATATAGTTTTGAGCGCAGCCCTTATTGACGTGATAACGCCATCTAATATATTGCCATGTACATTATTGAACGGGTCGTGTTGTAATGTACAATTTTGTCGTCGTGGCCCAAAGGATAAGACGTCCGGTGCATTCGTACCTAGCGATGCACCGGTGTTCGAATCCCGCTGGCGGGTACCAATTTTTCTAATGAAATACGTACTCAACAAATGTTCACGATTGACTTCCACGGTGAAGGAATAACATCGTGTGATAAAAATCAAACCCGCAAAATTATAATTTGCGTAATTACTTATGGTATCACTTCTTGTGAGTCCGCACGTGTAGGTGCCACCACTCTGCCTATTTCTGCCGTGAAGCAGTAATGCGTTTCGGTTTGAAGGGTGGGGCAGCCGTTGTAACTGATACCTTAGAAGTCATGTCTCAAGGTGGGTGGCGGCATTTACATCATTTACATTGTAGATGTCTATGGGTTTAGGAGCTCGTCCACCCATCTAAGCAATAAAAAATGTGTGCGTGTACTAGTGTACACACGTAAGAAGTGAAACTTGTTTATGGCCTTATTTTTCGAAAAATGATCTACATGCAACTTTCTAGAAATTGGTTAAATAAAGTTAAATTAGATAAAGTTTAAACAAAAGGATTTTATTATCATAGACATGAATACAAAAAAGTTAAATTAGATAAAGTTTAAACAAAAGGATTTTATTATCATAGACATGAATACAAAACAGATGGCGCGTAACGGAAAAAAGTGACGCGTAACCGAAAAATGTGACGGTAAATTTTTTTCCAACGCCGATAAGGAAGTTTCACTTCAAAAAAAAAAAAATTGTGGTGTCGTGGGACACCGGGTAGGAACGAAGCTCCCTATTATAAAAATATTAATTTAAAGTTCTATTCGAGATACAAAGAAAATAAAACTGGAGGTTTCGCAACACCCCACGGTCATTCGGTAACGTGCGAACTTATTGTGGTACACTTCATTCACGGCTGTTTGCATAAAATATTATGTATTGCGCAAACGAACGCTCTGAGATCGTGGTCAATGAATGATAAAAACATATGTTATTTTTTGTACGTTTTTACAAAGTTAAGTCGTACACTGTGTGCATTACTAATGTGTACGTTATTACAAAGTTAAGTCGTACAGTGTGTGCATTATTAATAAAAATCTTACGTTACGGACGGTTTTTCCCGGTTAGGATACTCCTCCGTCCCATATGGAACTTCGTTCCAAAAATAAATAGAAAAAAAAACATACTTCACGTATTATAGGTTACTGTGTTATAAATATTGGGATAGAATATCGAGGAGTGTAACGCTATTTGGATTAAGCTACATATTACATACATATTACATGTTAGCTACATATTAGCATCAACAATTCGATGTTGAAATTTTAATAGAACTTCAATTATGTTTATCCCATTCAAATAGGTGAAGAAGTTTTTTGACGTGACAACGTCTTATAATTCGATGGAGCCGGCTGCACGCACAAAAAAACATGACTCATGCGGCATTACCTCGCTCTGAGGCGTTGCATTTAAGGCTTGAAGTGCAAGCGAGAGCGCGCAACGAGCGACAAAGAGGCACAATCGGTTTCCGCGTTCGGCAGCGTTCGACATCTGTCTCTCTCCTACTTGAGTGAGCGATGCATCCGCGTGGACAGCTGCTATACAATAATATATTTACATGTTTTCATCAAGTATGAAGTTCAGTGAAAAGTGAATGTGGTGTCAATTGTCCATACGAAATATCTATCAAACAAAATTAAATTTTTTTTTGGAAAAATGAAACCATTCCATCAGTATTTCCTTATGACGTCGTCACGTTCAACTATCGTCAGTAAACCGACTTTACAGACAACCGATTTTTATTTGTCATTATATCTTTTCCAAATTCTAAACTTTAAATGGCTCTCCTGTAAAGTTTCAAAAATGTCGATCTAACCAATTCCTTCCCTCGATATGCTTATTCGTTTATTATACTAATTTCCCCCATACTCGTGGCTGAGTGGTACTTCGTTCGCTCAAATACTGAATGTGATTTACTCTAAATAAATACGAACGTAATTACCAAACGCATTCGCCTTGATGAAGAAATAACATCGGGTAATGAAAGCAAAGTCGAAAATTTTATTAGCTTATCTGCTGGCGTAGTTAGAATACATGGGTAAGTACTAATTGTATTTCTAACGTACCTAAAGTCTAAACTTGAAATAGGAGTAACAATGAGTTTGTTAGAAGCCTTAATAGATAACTTCTACATGACAGAAATATGCAAGGCAGTGAGCGATTGAGTATAAACACGAAATACATCTATAAATTTTAAAAGCACTTTATTCTTTCAATGTTTTACGAATAGTTAATAAATTAAGCTACCACTTAAAAGCGCGACCGCGTCATTGATGTCAAGGAAGTAACCCTTTTCAAACTTCCCTTAATTTCCTTTTGTTCACAGTGAAACGATGAATGGGAGATTAGAGATAGAACGTCATTTGATACTATTGTTGGTAAGAGATAAATTATTCGTGGTCCAAAAAATGCTGATGACGTAATTTTTTCCATTTTTATATTAGACCTGAGATTATAGAGGTCACTAAATATCATCAACAACAGATATTACACAAAGGAAGCAACTGGAATACTATGATTCAGTGTATGTATGACTCAAAACGATTCGAACCGCCAGATCTGGAAGCGTATCACCAGGAAGACAATCCTTGAAAACATTGGGGACCTAAAATGTTTTTATGTGTACATCATCAGAGCAACCACAATCACTCTGACAAGAGTGTCCAACTAAGAAGAGAACAAATTTCACAATGTGAATATCACCATTTACCTTGAAACATGAGGTGGGTGTCTCAACAGGGTTGTAATACTCATGCCTCAAACTGGAATTGGAATGCAGCGTAATAACTAACTATTTTATCTAAATTTAGATTTTGGTCCGATACCAGTTCTTCTAAATCCAGACGATCATAGCATGTGTCCAAGAAGATCATACTGGTGAAGGAATTATTTTGAGTAATTCAATCACAAAGCAACCAGATGTAACGATATAATTTTAGTGTGAAGAATTCTTTTAAAATATAACAGAATACTAATATATAAATCTACAGTGGTTTTTACGGATGTTCCGTAATAACTACTGAACCATGCATCCGATTGACTTGAAACTTGGTATCCATGTAGAAAATACATGTACTTAATGGATAGGCTAATATTTATTTATGAGTGTTGGACTCCCTAATAATAATGACAATAAATAATCATGTTAATTTTAAATGCGCAGCGAAACGGGCGAGCACGGCTAGTCGTTTACAAAATATAAGAAAATATGTTAATAGCTTCCCTAACTCTCATTGTTGGTGCAACTTTGTCCCTCTCAAACGGATAACATTCGATAATCAAATCAGAACTTAGGTTTTGTGCTCACCCTAAATTTTATTTGTTTTTCCTCTTGAGATCACATTCAGTACTTTTAGGGTCGGAATACTATTTGTTTTCACTTTGAATTCTCAAGAGTGCGCACCGAGTATTTCGAGAATATGTGTTTAAAGACAGACTTCTCTTTGTCCACTACCTTCCTGGTTTTAAATTGATTCTGTGTGTCTTCCTTTCATTTTATTTATAACTAGCGACCCGCCCTCGCTTCGCTTCGGAAACTGTAATTTATTATTGATTTCTCCACTATTTAATGGATGTTATTATACATATAAACCTTTCTCTTCAATCACTCTATCTATTAAAAAAACCGCATCAAAATCCGTTGCGTAGTTTTAAAGATTTAAGCATACATAGGGATATAGGGACAGAGAAAGCGACTTTGTTTAATACTATGTAGTGAAGCATGCCCACCGAACAACCTAGCAACGGCTAATTTTAGAAAATAAATCACACAATAACCTTGTTATTAAGGGCTTGTCTTCTATCAAAATCATCATAATGCAATTAAGCTGAAGAAGGATGCGCAACTCCTGGTTGTAGGACCTCTTGTGAGTCCGCACGGGTAGGTACCACCGTCCTGCCTATTTCTGCCGTGAAACTGCGTTTCGGTTTGAAGGGTGGGGCAACCGTTTTAAAAAACTGTACTTGAGACCTTAGAACTTATATATCAAGGTAGGTGGCGCATTTACGTTGTGGATGTCTATGGGCTCCAGTAACCACTTAACACCAGGTAGGCTGTGAGCTCGTCTACCCATATAAGCCATAAAAAAAACTCCTACTAACAACGTCTGCGACAAAATAAACATAACCACTATCCATTCTTACATTCTTGCCCAAATAACTCCTATCTTGATCATAAAATAGCAATTATTGTAGCGCTATTCACGCTTCGAAGTACTGGCTCGTTGCGACATTTACGCTACTACCTAAGCTTCGAATAAATATTAATATAATAAAGGAATATAAAAGAAGGCTGACCAAACTTTCTTTCAGCCCTATTAGCCGAGTCCTTGCAGATTTAGTTTGGCGATTATCGTGAATTACATTCTTTTTTTCCTGCGATTCTTGGGACCGAACGATAAAACTAATGTAACATGTCATATTCGTGGTATATTGAATTTCGGGGCGGAACATACAAGATTTGGATCTGGTTTTATTTTTCTTTGTAGCAATTGTGTTTTTTTTTTTTGTACGCAATATTTGGCATCGCTTTTTTTTATTGCTTAGATGGGTGGACGAGCTCACAACCCATCTGTTGTTAAGTGGTTAATGGAGCCCATAGACACCTACAACGTAAATGCGCCACCCACCTTGAGATATAAGTTCTAAGATCTCAGTATAGTTACAACGGCTGCCCCACCCTTCAGACCGAAACGCATTACTGCTTCACGGCAGAAATAGGCGGGGCGGTGGTACCTACCCGCGCGGACTCACAAGAGGTCCTACCACCAGTAAACCACCACCACCACCACCACCACCACCACCACCACCACCACCACCACCACCACCACCACCACTACCACCACTACCACTACCACCAGTCGCTTTAATATATTGGGTTTCCAATCACCAACCAACCTTGAATTCAGTCAGAAAGTCAATTGATTTTGCACAACTACTATGCCATCCGGGACATAAAAGTGTTTTGGTTTCTCTAAATTTATTTCGCACGTGAGTGAACAAGCTTACACCCACTTGATTTTAAGTAATTACAGGATCCCATAGACATAACAATGTTAATCCACCACCCATCTTAAGATTTGAAATTCCAATGGGATAGAAAGATAATTGTTTCACCCTTCAAATCGGAATGCATGACTGCTTAATGACAGAATTACATGGGATGGTGACACCCTTTTTTTTAGTCGGTGGCTGAATCTCTTACGAAGTCCTCATGCTAATGAGGCATGTGGTTTTCTGGGATGACTAAGATGGGAACGGCCCCTCGCTATGGAACACCCTTAGCACTCTCTCCCAAGAATTCGAACTCCACTCGACACAGAACTTGGGAGAGATAGGAAGGATTACCACGCCTACGCT
This sequence comes from Bombyx mandarina, assembly GCF_003987935.1. Next base: position 5,301,097 of record NW_021011483.1, read on the forward strand.
CGCCTCACTTCAAGGACGCCTGGCCGATGAAGTCGATGATCCTATGTAAGACGTCACGGTATAGCGGCCCATCAGTCCACTGGAATCCGCTGGACTAGAATCAGCTTGCCACTTTGGATCGCGATATTTTACCAACCTCGCCTCGATAGGTCACCCTATAACTTTAACCAGGGGAGAGGACACCTAGCTGCCGGACCTTACCATTATTAAATGTTGATTGGCGGTTATATTACGCTGGTATAATACTCAGAGAATACTGCTGCCTCTTCCCCTCCCCTCAAAAGAGATAGGTTGGTGCCATTCGAGGTGGAATTCGAGGTGAAATTTACTGGTGGTAGGACCACTTGTGAGTCCGCGCGAGTAGGTACCACCACCCCGCTTATTTTTGCCGTGAAGCAGTAATGCGTTTCGGTTTGAAGGGTGGGGCAGCCGTTGTAACTATACTTGAGACCTTAGAACTTATATCTCAAGGTGTGTGGCGAATTTACGTTGTAGATGTCTAAGAGCTCCAGTAACCACTTAACACCAAGTGGGCTGTGAGCTCGTCCACCCATCTAAGCAATAAATAAAAAAAAACACATAGCTGTATGAGACAAAACTGCCGTACGTACTGGAAATGATTACAGCAAGCTTCTTTAGTTAATTAAAAGCAAAATAATATATTCTCTCAATTCTAGTTTTAACCAGTCGTGTTTTGCCATTTTTATTTAGGCGGCGTATATTTTGTACGTATTTTTGCCTAATAGCCTTAAGCTATTTCTCGTGTATTTTGCTGATGTACATTTAGAGGAAACTCATTTGTATATTGTGGAAGACAGTCGTATCGTATTTTGGTATTTAATACGCTTTTATTAGCTTCAGACGTATGTATGTTAGTAATGTTAGTTAGTATGTAACGGAATCTTTGAATATGATTTTGACCCCCTTCAAAACGTCGGATTAACTCGAAATTTGGTATACTTAATAAAGACCGATGACAATTCAATATTTAAAAAAAAATGAAAAAAAATATTGAAAAATTGAAATTCAACTAAAAAATGAAAAATAAATTTTAATAAATTTTAATTAAAAATAGTGTAAAAATAGTGTAGTGTAGTTATAAATATTTTATGAACAGATATGAGTAGAAGGGTTGTTTTGATAATTATCCCCACGCTTTTTGAACTATTATTTATTTAATTGGAATTATTTACTTAAACTATTATCTATTAAAGCGTATTTTGTTAGGTTTTTTAAACTATTATTTATTTTATAACAGCTAAGACAATTCAATGCTGTCAATCAATTGATCAACACAATACAATAGGGATCTTCTCAGTGGGTCAGTCGCGATTCCGATCCGGCGGTAGATACTGCGAAGCACTACTCTTGCTAGGGCTAGTGTTGGCAAATTCTCTCAGGTTGAGCCCGTGAGCTTACCTATCCGTCCGGACGTAACTCGAATAGCCTCTTAGGTTACCAGCGAATAGGTAAAATAAAAAATCAATACTGAACTAACACTAGCTTTGTATCAATGTAGACGGTAATATACATCCTATAAAACCCCACAACAGCTATTTACGATGGGACTTAAAACTTTAGACACAGTCGTAACAATCAGCACCATTGTAAATATATACGAGAGCTATGAATTTAAGAGGCACTAAAGCGTAGTTGAATCAAATGTGGATTCGGTTTATGTTTATCCAATTTATATTATCATGTTTAAAAGGCGACATCGCAATGCTCGATACTTTGCTTACCTTTGATACCGAAAATGATGAATGGTACCGCCATTACGATGGTTAAGAAAGCATGGTGGAGTAAATGTCCGATCATTGGCTTTGATAGGTGTCATCATTATCCTGCCCTTCTCCCAGTTACCTGGGGTCGGCGCAACATGTTTTCTCCTTCCATACTCTTCTATCATATACGATTTCTTCGCTCACTCCCCTCTTACCCATATCGTCTTTCACGCAATCCATCCATTTCTTCTTAGGTCTACCTCTTCCTTTATATCCTTCCACATTCATAGTTAACATTTTCTTACCAACCTCATTTTCATTTCGTCTCATCGCATGTCCATACCATCCCAAACGCGCACTTCTCAACTTCTCTGTCACAGGTGCCACTTTCAAACCTCCTCTAACATATTCATTCCGTATTATATCCATTCTCGTTACTCCACACATTCATCGCAACATCGCATCTCTGCTGCATGCAATCGCCTTTCAGCTTTGATAGGTAGTAGATGTTTAATAAAGATTATAAAAATATCTCTCGTAAGTTCGGTCATATGAAACTTCAAAACATAGAGCACTGAGAGGTCTTTAGATGGGTCTTCTAAGAGGTCTCCTAACTATATTACGAACCGGACCGTTACCTCAAATCAATTCAATTTCCCGCCTAAATGAATACCTAAATAAGAAAATCGACTTCTGCGAGTGCAATATATTGCCAAAGACCTAACGGAATTTGCTGTTTCCCGTATGTGGTTCTGATCGAATCTTTATAATCCGTACTGAATAAGCAATGGCTTCCCAGCCCGCTCGGGAAGTGTTAACGTTCTCTGTAAAGCTTCGACGAGTGAAGTATCTTTTTGAGGCCAACGCCTCCAAGTTCGTCCGTGATATTTACATAGTCATCATTATTTACGCGTCAGTGGGTATTCGGTTTGTGATAGGTACGTGTTGCGATAAACTATTTTATTTATTTATTTTTTATTGCTTAGGTGGGTGGAGGAGCTGACGTCCCACCTGGTGTTAAATGATTACTGGAGCCCATAGACATCTACAACGTAAATGCCGCCACCTTGAGAAATGAGCTCTAAGGTCTCAGTATAGTTACAACGACTGCCCCACCCTTCAAACCGGAACGCATTACTGCTTCACGGCAGAAATAGGCAGGGTGGTGGTACCTACCCGCGCGGACTCACAAGACATCCTACCACCAGTAATTAAGATAATTATAATTTTGCGGTTTTGGGTAGTAAACTACACAATGCCATTTCTTCATCGTGGAAGTGAATCGTGAACAATTGTTAAATACGTATTTCATACAAAAAATGGATACTTGCCAGTGGGATTCGACCATCGGTGCATCGCTAGATACGAATGCACCGGACGTCTTATCATTTAGGCCACGACGACTTAATTGATTTTAAATAGGCCGGGAGCTGGTCTGGACTCCTAACGCAGCAGTGAACATAGCAAAAATATCTTCACACTATCCGTAAACATGCTTAGCTCCCAAATCGTCTATACGCGGTTGTACGTAATATCCATATAATGTCGCAGTGTCGATATAATTTATTATTAAATATCAATAGCACGATTACGTATATCTTTGTAACATTTATGATGCGTGTATAGATAGGTCATTCGATGATAAGCAGTTTGAGTCTGGCGCTTAATTTGGATGCAATTTTTTTTGGGTTATTATCTCTATTTTTATTTTTTATTGCTTAGATGTGTGGACGAGCTCACAGCCCACCTGGTGTTAAGTGGTTACTGGAGCCCATAGATATCTACAACGTAAATGCCGCCACCTTGAGAAATGAGTCCTAAGGTCTCAGTATAGTTACAACGACTGCCCCACCCTTCAAAACAAAACGCATTACTGCTTCACGGCAGAAATAGGCGGGGTGGTGATACCTACCTGTGCGGACTCACAAGACATCCTTCGCAAAATGTTTTCTATTTTTATTTTTTATTGCTTAGATGTGTGGACGAGCTCACAGCCCACCTGGTGTTAAGTGGTTACTGGAGCCCATAGACATCTACAACGTAAATGCGCCACCCACCTTGAGATATAAGTTCTAAGGTCTTGGTATAGTTACATGTTTTTATTGCACGTGTAGGCAGACGATCATACGGCCTGATGGTGAGTGGTTACCGTCGCCCATGGACGTCAGCAATGCCAGGGGCAGAGCCAGTTTCTTATAAACACTTGAAATATTAATACAAATTTTATAATAGCTGACTAGAAATTCAGTCCACATTGATATAAATTTGATTTGGTTTAAAATCCCAATTTTTCTTTCCGTAATAAACTTATTAAGAATAGCCCGCCCTCGCTTCGCTTCGGAATCATTAAATTTTATTATTGATAGCAGAGTCTCGTGATGTTCCCCGTGGTTATTGTCGTAGCGCAGGTAACGCTGCGAGGCAAAACTAGTCTAAAAAAAGTAGTCTAAGTAACTCCTTATATCATCAGCTACTTACCAGTAAAAGTTTCGTCAAAATCGGTCGAGCCGTTCCAGAGATTAGCCGGAACGAACAGACAGATAAAAATTGTAAAAAATGTTATTTCGGTGTACGTATTCGTACCGTACATAATATATATTTATAATATGCATGTAATAAAAAGGGGTTATTTCAATATTACAAACAGACACCCCAATTTTATTTATATGTATGTAACCTCTATACGATTAATCTTAAAAGAAGTTAATATGTTATTTATAACATTCATCTTTAGATGACATAAATAGAATTTCGAATATTGAAATATCAGAACATTAGAAGGAACAGTAGAAATATAAAAGCATATTTTGAAATATTAAAATATAAAAAGATGTGTTGTTTCTCTTTATAGAGCAACTCAATTTGTGCTATAGTTTTACTGAGCTAAACTGTATTTTGATATAAATAAAGTAATACATTATATGTATAGATATAAAGAAGGTTTGGGAAATTTTCCAATCGACGTGTTTATATTTTTCCAATTTTCACTGTTGCGTAAGTAGACCAGACCAGCTTCCGGCCTACTTCGAATCGAAGAGTTACCGTGAACCATTGATAAACTCAACAACGAACAAATATATTTTTAATCGTAAATTATAAAACACATCATATTATCATGTAAATTTGACAAAACATTTTGGCTATTGGAACCTTATCTTTACAGCAGGTTAAGGAGTATTGATAAAAACATCGTGTATTTATCTGCGACTGAAGATTACGTTCGGCAGATAATAGGACATCTGGTCCCCTCTCTAAATATTCGTGTTAGCTACCAGCGATGACAAGCGTAGATAATCCAAGGCTTTTCTGGACTCCTGAGTGTCAGTGTCAGATACAGTTGACATTGCTCTGAGGAATTGTTTGAGATGATACCATCATCTCGTTTTTACCATCGCACCTCCCGCCATTGGAGTAGAGTTCGTCCATACTACTTGGAGTCACTGCGTTCATCCACAGCGCGCTTCCAGAGATCTTTTTTGCCACGTACCATCTGGCGTTGGAATGAGCTCCCGTCTACGTTATTTCCCGAGCGCTATGATATATCCTTCTTCAAATGAGGCTTGTGGAGGGTACTTAACGATAAGCAGCGGCTTGGCTCTGCCCCTGGTGTTGCTGAAGTCCATGGGCGACGGTAACCACTCACCATCAGGTGGGCCGTACGCTCGTCTGCCTACGAGAGCAATGAAAAAAAAATACAGGCATCAGCATCCGTGGCTTATTGTGTACCAGTACCCACTGAGAAATAGGAGAGCCGTATACTCCAATCTGCCTCTCTTCTTCAACCCATATCCACCCAATGCAGAGTGTAGGTCTCTTCATATTATGTACTCCATTCTTTTCGGTCTCTTGCTTTTCGCATTCAGACCCTACCAGATATTTTGACCAGGTCGTCGGCTTACTTCATTGGCTGTCTACCCAGACGCCCAGTACAAGGTCTACTTCGCATCTTCTTTTTCCTCCTACCTAAGTTGATAGCCTTGAGAGGCTATTCCTGCTTCGCCCTAACGCATGTGGTTGAGCTCATGGAGCTCAAATCGAAATGTTGCTAACACTGACCTTAGCAAGAGCAGTGCTTCGCAGAATCTACCACCGGATCGGAAACGCGACCCACTATGAAGATCCGGCGAGAAACTCAGTGGGCTGTGTCTATGGGTTAGTTTACTCGTCGAGCACTTCGTCGCAATTGACGGGTTCGACGAGGGCAGTGACCGGGTTCGCATCAAATCGCATCCTTACCAGCCACTATGACCAGGTCGTCTATCCACATCATTGGTGACTACCCTTGTTATAATGTCCAGTACGAGATCTCCACTCCAGTACTTTTTTACCTCACGGATTGTCAGTCTATAATAAGTGTCTACAATGGAAATAAAAAATGGTAAATTGAGTCATAAAGCCTAAACTCTTCTGATTTCATTTTAAACAAATGTAACAGAGTTTATAAGGAAGGGTAAATTGAAAATTTCGTTTAGCTATCAAACGGACTTTGTGGTTTTGACTCCAAAAGGAAAATGTTAGGGTTCAAAGCGTTTTATTGTACAATAAACTGTCGAGATAATTGAAATGTTGAATTTGTACAAAATAATCACCGCGCGGGTAGGTAACACCACCCCGCCTGTTTCTGCCGTGAAGCAATAACGCGTTTCGGTTTGAAGGGTGGGGCAGCCGTTGTAACTATACTTAAGACCTTAAAACTTATATCTCAAGGTGGGTGGCGCATTTACGTTGTAGATGTCTATGGGCTCTAGTAACCACTTAACACCAGGTGAGCTGTGAGTTCGTCCACACATCTAAGGAATAAAAAAATATATTTGAAACATTTCACGCAAATTCTGGATAAGATAAACGTGAAATGAGTTCTTGTGGAACGCCTACATCACCAACGTTTAGACGCGAATATATTATTATATGTATTGATGATAAAAACATTATTATGTGGAAACATTTATTTCTGTCGCTTCGAACGCTTTGAGCAAAATTCAGATGTCGACGTAAAACAATTTAGTTGTCCGTCATCACTAGAACCGTGAAATATTCGAAGCGTCAGAAATAATATAATGACAATAAAAAATACGAGATTAAGCCGTGAAGCTAACCTTTACGTTCCCTAGGATCTTTTAAATTAGGTTTTATCAAAATTTAAAAAAGATACTTAACAATTTTATTTGCATACCAGCGACCCGCCCTCGCTTCGATTAGGAAACTGTAATTTATTATTGATTTCTCCACTATTTAATGGACGTTATTATACATATAAACCTTCCTCTTCAATCACTCTATCTATTAAAAAAAAATCACATCAAAATCCGTTGCGTAGTTTTAAAGATTTAAGCATACATAGGGACAGATATAGGGACAGAGAAAGCGACTTTGTTTTATACTGTGTAGTGATTATTATGTCCTAAATAGCCTCAAGGTTGTTAGGTTTTTCACAAAAAAAAATGACTTATCAATTTTATTTGCATATATTTCCTAAAGCAAAATTGTTTAAGCTTTGTTGAATATGGAATCGTCGAGTTCGCCGGTGCTTATACGCAACTTAGCGATTGGTTTTAACTTTTTCTGGAATTCGTGAGAAACAGAGAACTATCATATCTTTAAACAATAAAAGCGAGTTTGTTATTTAGTATTTAGTAGTCGTTTTTGAAGTGTAACTAAATTCGCATGGTCTAGGTTTTTTTTTGTTTTTTTATTGCTTACATGGTTAGACATGTACAACGTAAATGCGCCACCCACCTTGAGATATAAGTTCTAAGGTCTCAGTACAGTTAATTTAGTTCTATCAAAGGTCTTACTACCGCTTAGCTCGGACTCTCAAATCGGATACGGTAGTATAGTATGGTAGGCAGCGGCTTGGCTCTGCCCCTGGCATTGCTGACGTCCATGAACGACGGTGACCACTTAGGTGGGCCGTATGCTCGTCTGCCCAAAAAGGCAACAAAAAAAAAAAAACAATTTTGTTTTCCCGTTCATGTGTCCCCCATCGGACGGATTCCTTTTGTTTGTTTTAAGTTTATTTTATACAAAAGCTTAGGTCTTTTATTTATCGATTGAGGCACTACAAAGTCTGCCGGGTCAGCTGGTATTATTATAAAATCTAGCACGCAAATAAGAAAGATACTAATCACTAGTTATTCCTAAAATACTCGTTTTTTGCAATAACAAATTAGGTACGTCGGCGTTCATTGACTTATTCAATGACAAAACTATTTTCAGTATTCACACCACGTATGAATGAATATACATAAGACAAAAGTAGTTTGGTAACAAATCCTATATCAATTTTGCAAAATTATGAACCTCCAAATAATCTTCGTACCCTAATAAGTCACGCTTCTTCATAAAACGTGATTCTGGCTTTCAGAGGTCGATATATTCATATACAAGCCATAGATAGATAGCACTGTGAATATAAACATTTTAAATGTAAATAAATTTGTCTGTGCAATATCAATGACTTTTATTTTCAAGATGGCGCTGTTTTTGTTTTTTAAATAATTTTTTTTTGTTTCTTTTTATTGCTTAGAAGGGTGAACGAGCTGACAGCCTACCTGGTGTTAAGTGGTTACTGGTGCCTATAGATATTTACAACGTAAATGCGCCATCAACATTGCGATATAAGTTCTAAGGTCTCAGTATAGTTATAGGCGCATTTACGTTGTAAATGTCTATGGGCGCCAGTAACCATTTAACACCAGGACTGTGAGCTCGTCCACCCATCTAAGCAATAAAAAAAATCCGATTAACACCGATGTGGTAGTGGTGGCCTTCTCTGGTCAAACCATAGACGCTTCGGATATTATTAGGTATTAAAAAAGTTACTAGAGTTAAAGTTAGGTTAAGTACCTATTGTGGTGTGGATTGGAAGAGGTCTTTGTCCAGCAGTGGACGACTGTGGGCTGATGATGATGGTGATGATGATGAAAGTTACAAATACCATCCTGATTCTTGAATCCAATATTCTCTCATACATATAACTCCTTAATATTAACTGTTTTGTTGCTACAACTGCAGGCATTCTCCGCCATCACACCTTTCCACTGCTCATTGCAATTTTATGATGCGATTTTATAAAATACTAGCGACCCGCCCTCGCTTCGCTTCGGAAACATTAAAACACACATGAAACCAAAAAAATAAAATAAAATAAAATTTTAATAAAGTAGCCTATGTTCATCAGGGACAATGTCGGCATCTAATGGAAAAAGAATTTTTCAAATCGGTCCAGTAGTTTCGGAGCCTATTCGAAACAAAAAAACCAACAAATCTTTCCTCTTTATAATATTAGTATAGAAATACGTAATAAAATTAATTTCTAAATATAAAAGACACTTTGATGTTTGTACTCTTCGCTAATTAAAATGATTTTAGAAAAACAAAGATTAATTTTATTGTTACGAAGATATTTTGCTATCACTCGCGACTGTGAAAGCTTGTACATGGTTTGTGACGCAGTTAGCTTTTAAGTTTCTTAAAAGCTTTTCACTTGACCGCCTTATAACGATTTCGTTCTGATATTATATTACCACAATTGATATTAACAGACGCCTTAAATGCAGAGTTTTACTTTGTTTGTTGACAAATTGGAACTCACTGTAAATTTTCTAGTACTGTCAAGTAAGATTGATTTTTTTAAATGATCAATCTCTTGTGATTCTTGGTACTGAGCTTAGCAATCAAATATAAATTATTTATCTTCAAAATAAATAAACAAAGACATCCTCATAGTGCAGATCTCAGTGGTGAGAAAATAAGATTTCCTTTGCTAACTGAGATGACATGAATATAAAAATACACTAAATTAAAATAAATTCGCTGAAAAGTTCACGGAAAAAGCACAAGCAGTATCTGGAGTCTATTTACTTAGTTCTGACCATTTAATTGATCATTCAAAGCTTTGGAAGCATTCACGATTTTTGGTTTCATAACTAAAGCTTACACCTCGTGTACACAAGTGATGGCATACTGGTTGCAGTAATTAAGGCTCAAGCATCCACTTAACGTCAGGTGGGCCGTGAGCTAACCTATTCTCGGGAAGCGTCTGAATAATAAATAGTACCCCAGATGACTAGTATGCATGTTTCTCATAAGCACACGTATCACGCTGATCTCACGGTAATATCAGAAGCTCCAGTCAACCAATTGTTGATACATGACCATGCTAAAGCTCACGCACGACTTAAAGCGTGTCGATTTAATTTTAAAGCTCCTGAATTAAACCATGCTATTTAGGGATTAAGAAAAACTAATCTAAAACTAACCATGTCATCATAAAACGGCATGAGGATGTTGAGTATGGCTTTTATGTGGAAATAGCATACTGTCCAGTTGACATCGGCACCGTTGCACGGCGGCCGGTCTGACCATACCTCCCGGACCTCACCATCACCCACCGTCACACCTATTTTGGCAATAACACGATTGACCACCGAAAAATCGCGAACAATAATTTAAAACCAAAATCGATGTTTTTTTTATGAAAGTTTCGAATGTTAATTTTTTAGGTTCGAACTGAAGGGACGTGCGGTCCTCTCGGAGTGTACACGCTAACTGAATTGCTGAACGACTGAGCTCTGAAAACCTGAAGCGTTGTATACAGAGAACGGTATAGTGAACTCAGTCACGCGATCTTGTTTGGACTGCCTGTGAAAAATGATCGGTGTTTGAAATAATAGGATATAATCAATAAAGATATTTTTCAGGTGGATTTTAAAGCCACTCAAATCAATTTGCATGCCAAGGCTAATAATAACAAAGCCAATGTGTAAATAAATTTTAAACAATAAAAATATTAAGATTAGTTAAACGATATTGCTACTACTGTTGCGTATTTCCGGAATAAATCATAACTGTTCATAAAAAATATATTTGATATTTTGATCTCAGATGTGGTTGATAAATTCATGCCACCCAATCCAACGAAAAATTGAAACAGCCATAATACGTCTATTTACAAAATAAGTAGAGTTTTACATGCATTAATGATAAGATTATATTTATTCATGGTGTCCGCTAACTATGAGCATAAATAGCGTAGATTAAATAACGCGTTATCATACTGTTCTATCCGTATCTCGGGCAATGTAAGTACAATCAACAATACGATAAACTGAGCGTCGCGCTGAAACATTAGTCGTTATTTGCGATGCCACCGTCGCAGCCGGAGACGCGTTTTAATGACACAACGACAAGCTTATAGACAAAATGATAAGCCGAAAATAAAAATAAAATCTATTTTTCGTTTTCCTCTTCAATTCGTAAACAAAATAATAAAGCGTGTGATCGACGGCTTATAGTTTTTTTGTTTGGTTTTTTTAGCGATACCTCACGTGCTTTTTAGTTTATACTATAGACCAGCCTTTCTCAAAGTGGGCGATAACGCCCCCCTGTGGGCGCTGCAGGCCTAAAGGGGGGCGGTAAGAGATCCGGAAGAAAAGGGAGCGTTGTGTAGAGGTTTGGGAGGCGTTGTGTAATTTCATCTAGTTGGACTCTTAGTCTGAGCTCTCGCTATAGTGGTTTTTAGGTAGGTGAAAAAAGAGGGGCGCCAAAAAAGAATTTATTCCCAAAGTGGGCAGTAGACAAAATAAGTTTGGGAAACCCTGCTATAGACGATGTAAATGCCGCAATTCGTCTAGAAAGATGAGCTCAAATTCCGAATTCTGCTCGAATGCCCTTCTGAGCGCGAACCAAGTGTTGCGAGAGAACGTTTTTTTAAAATTAAAAATGAATATTCATAATTTTGAACCGCTTGCACGGAGGCGATGAAAAAGTATCTAAATGTGTTTACGATTCATAAAAAAAAAACCTTTAAAAGTGGAGTTTAAACATAATATTGATACAACTGAAAATTTATGTAAAAATAATTTTAAAACTGAATAAATTTTGCGACTTTTTTTCCTGCCTATTTTATTAGCCTCTCGAGGGGTTATTCTAGATTCACTGGGCGAGTAAGTGAGCTTAGGGGCTCAAACCTGACGACATTGCTAACACTAACTCTAGTAGAGCAGTACTACTCGTGTTTACAGTAGAAAGTTTGTGCATCAATTCTCATTAATACCGTCTTAAACTATCATTTACATCCGTTACGCTTATAATAGTTAAACAATAATCATAACATTAACGAAACAGATAAAGCTGATTAAGTTTAGTTAAGTAAATAGTGTTGCAATATGTAGATTGATATGGATGAAGCTAATAAAATCCTTTCTTATATGTATATAAAAACGAATTGCTGTTCGTTAGTCTCGCTAAAACTCGAAAACGGCTGGACCGATTTGGCTAATTTTGGTCTTGAATTATTTGTGGAAGTCCAGAGAAGGTTTAAAAGGTAAACAAATATGAAAATGTTCGGAATTCAATAAAAATGATAATTTTGTTTTTCCTTTGATGTGTACCCCGTCGTACGGATTCCTTTTGTTTGTTTTAAGTTTATTTGATACAAAAGTTTAGGTCTTTTATTTATCGATTGAGGCACTACGAAGTCTGCCGGGTCAGCTAGTTAAAAATAAAATATACTTTCGAATTTTTTTATTGCCCTTGTAGACAGTCCAGCATACGGCCCACCTAATGGTGAGTGGTTACCGTCGCCCATGGACTTCAGCAATGCCAGGGGCAGAGCCAAGCCGCTACCTACCGTCTGCCATTTAGTAATTGACGCAGCTATCTCTGTTTTAACACAGCTATGATCGATTTTATCTTATGAGGTGTAGTTCTATATTCATCAAGAATTTACTGGTGGCAGGACGTCTTGTGAGTCCGCATGGGTAGCGACCATAACTCGGCCTATGTCTGCCGTGAAGCAATCACACGTTCCAAACAAAATAAATAATAGCTTAAAAAAACTAACAAAATACACTTTTATTAGAAAATCCAACTAAAAACTAGAAAATAAATTTTAATAAATTTGAATAAAAAAGTGTGAAAGAAAAAATGATTTTATTGTAAAAAAAGCTTGAGGTGCTTTTCAGGATATTATCAAAATAGCCCTTCTACTCATATCTGTTCATAAAATATTTATAACTACTTTTTTCTTACACTATTTTTAATTCAAATTTATTAATATTTTTTTCTATATATTTTTTTAATATGCAGTGTCATCGATCCCTAATACGTATACCAAATTTAGAGTTAATACGACGTTTTGAAGGAGGTTAAAATCATGTTCAAAGATTCCGTTACATACTAACATACATACGTCTGAAACTAATAAAAGCGTATTAAAATGTTAAACAGCTATTGTAACTTCAACCATATCTATATCTCAAGGTGTGTGGCGCATTTACGTTGTAGATGTCTATGGGCTCCAGTAACCACTTAACACCAGGTGGGCTGTGAGCTCGTCCACACACCTAAGCAATAAAAAATAAATAAAAATATGACGCAATGTGGTCCTGATAATATGACTTCTCTCTCTGTGCTTGCTACCTTACTCCCAGTAGACCGATAGAAAAACAAAAGATTTTAATCAAGATAACGTAAATAATAAACTTGTGAACTTTTTCTTTGCTTATATAGAACAAAAAGAGAAAACTGTCAATGGAATGTTCACTTAGTAACACTCGATTTATAAGTTTATATCGATATTGCAGTAATAAAAAGATTGTATTATACTAAAGCAATATAAAAAAGTAAATTGTTATTACAAACAAAAATAATAATAATACCCAATGATACCTACATACATTAAAGAGAATATAAACCAATTTTTTAATGGTATTAGGACCTCTTGTGAGTCCGCACGGGTAGGTATCACCGCCCTGGCTATTTCTGCCGTGAAGCAGTAATGCACCAGTAAACCTACCCGTGCGTACTCACAAGAGGTGATACCACCAGTAAGATTAGTATTATTATTATTATAAATCTGTGATTAATTCAAACGAGTTGCTTTCCGTTAAGTACAGCTATGTATTTAAAAAAAAAATATAATAACTTATTTTATTCTCAGCAATGTCCTTCACTAATATATCACAGATGAATACATTCTATTCATTTTACGAATAATGAGCGTTCTTGCATCAAAAGTATTACAGAAGGTCCAAAGGTTGTCTCAAAGAAAAGAAAGCTATGCCATTACTTTGAAATAAATCAAATTTCCATGGTTGACTCTTGGCGTACGTGTTGAATCTTACATCTACAACGTAAATGCGCCACCCACCTTGAGATAAAAGTTCTAAGGTCTCAAATATAGTTACAACGGCTGCCCCACCCTTCAAACCAAAACGCAATACTGCTTCACGGCAAAAATAGACAGGGTGGTGGTACCTACCCGCGCGGACTCACAAGAGGTCCTACCAGTACAGTAATTACGCAAATTATGATTTTGCCGGTTTAATTTTTATTACACGATGCTATTCCTTTACCGTGGACGTCATTCGTGAACATTTGTTGAGTACGTATTACATTAGAAAAATTGGTAACCGCCTGCGGTACAACAATTGTTCACGATTGACTTCCACGGTGAAGGAATAGCATCCTGTAATAAAATCAAACCCGCACAATTACAATTTGCGTAATTACTGGAGGTAGGACGTCTTATATCTCCGCACGGGTAAGTACCACAATTCTTGCTATTTCTGTCGTGATGCAGTAATGCGTTTCGGTTTGAAGGGTGGGGCAGCCCTTGTAACTATTCTGAGAGACCTTATAACTCTTATCTCATGGTGGATGGTGTAATTAACATCTCCAGTAAAGCTATCTGTGGTGTTATTTTGCATCTGAACAAAATGTAAGTAGATGATGATCTCTGATGACTGCAACCTTTTGGATTCGACGTCAAACAATATATTTTTTTTGAGTATTCTGTTGTACATTGTTTGTGTACCAACAATCGACTGTCAATCTCTATTGTACCCGGTAATGGCTTCCATTTCCCTTTAATTGTGTGTTACATTCACGATGTGCGCGCGATTGAACCCTTAGATCGTCTTTGTAATTGAATTTTCGAACGTCTTACAATTGATTATGTTCGTTATGTTGTAAAGCTGGCTATAAATTGTGTTGGCCGAGCTCAGCCAACACGAGACCAAGCAAGGCTACCAACGTAGACCAGTGTTGGTAGTACTATCCGAAGGGAGCCCGCGCCTTTGATGTGCGCACAAAAAAGTGAGAATTTTGGTCAAAGGACGGTACGTTTCACAAATTGTTGGCATATTGGAGTTGGCAACCATTGATAATGGGGCTTAGTGCCTGTACAATTATATATTAGCAGAGCGTTGGTACTGGAAGTCGTTGGAAGTCGTCGTGGCCTAAAGGATAAGACGTCCGGTGCATTCGTATGAAGCGGTGCAACGGTGTTCAAATCCCGCAGGCGGGTACCAATTTTTTTTAATGAAAAACGTCCTTAACGAATGTTCACGAATGATTTCCATGGTGAAGAAATAACATCGAACACGCAAAATTATAATTTGTGTAATTACTGGTGGTAGGACCTTTTGTGAGTCCGCGCGGATAGGTACCACTGCCCTGCCTATTTTCTGCCGTGAAGCAATAATGCCTTGCGGTTTGAAGGGTGGGGCAGTCGTTGTTACTATACTGAGACCTTAGAACTTATATCTCAAGGTGGGTGGCGCATTTGCGTTGTGGATGTCTATGGGCTCCAGTAACCACTTAACAACAGGTGGGCTGTGAGTTCGTCCACCCATCTAGGCAATAAAAAAAATAAAAAATAAAAATGCAAATTGATTCGTGGGAAAATGTTGAAGTTAATTCGACGGCTTGGGGTCATTAAAAATGACTTTAAAAAATTCATTTACATACAAAGATACTTACGTATACACCAAGCTAATAAAATCGTGTAAGCGAACATCGGGTTGAATCATAAAATTTACCATATTAAAATTTCATAATTGTAAAGAAAATGCACATTAATTAATTAAAAAAATACGGTTTCATGAACGCCTTAGGTAGAGCACTTCTCTGTGCTGGCTTAAAACACGCCAGTAATTACAAAAATTACATGATGTTGTAAACATTTTAATTTAATTTTGGATTGAATTTCCTTATGGGACGATGCGGAGGGGTACCCTAACCGGGAAAAAACGTCCATAACGTAAGATTTTTATTATTTATGTAGTCCTAATATGATGGCTATACAGTGTCTAATGTATAGTCTACGTGATGACGGTTATATTATTATTCATATAAATAGCTATTTCTTTGTATATTATTTTATTATATATATATTTTTCATAAATCATTGTGAATAAAATAAAGTTGATAACTTTGTAAAGTAGTTTTTATTTTATTTTTATCAATTAAAAAATCATAATAAAAAATGCATACCCGAATAATTATTTTCTTTATACCTCGAATAGAACTTAAAATTAATATCTTATACCTTTAAACGAGCAATTCTTGTATAAATATATATATTATACATATATAATCTGAATCTCAAAAAGGGCTCCAACGATTTTTATAAAATTTAGTATACAGGGGATTTCGGGGGCGATAAATCGATCTAGCTACGATTTATTTGCAGAAAATGTTGTTTTTTTCGTGTTTTCAATAATCAACTTTATCAATAATCAACTTTATGACTCTTCCCGAGATCTATTGGCGACTAATAATACTATTTTTCATAATTGAGAGCAGCTAATTGCTTATTTCAACAGATAGCGTTGTTAAAAATGCTCTTAAAAATGCCTAAACGATCTTGGAATATTTCATCATTTTATAAATATGTAATTCGTATTTAAATATAATTTCTAAAAAATATAATTTATCAAAAAAAAATTATAATTCGCGTTCAACACATTCACACGTTGCGCTTGTGTAGTGTTTGAAGTAAGAAATCTAAACACCCATTTATGTGCTATCAAAATATGTGATATAATTTCGTGGGTAACACAACGATAGCGCGATTCAGCTTTTGCGTCAAGCGTCATCTATCGGCGACAAACGGAATTGTAAAATAGAAAATTATGTCACATCACAATGCGTTGGGCGTGCCATTTTCTATCGCTTAGTCGAAGAATTTTATTACTACTCCTACTACTCATTAAGTGATTGGAGTGGCATTTAAAATAAACTAGCTAAACCGTTGATTCTGGGCGAATGAGAGTTAGAACTAGCATCCAAAGGCGTGTCTCTATCCCATGTAGCGCCCTCTAGTGAGTGCGCGGTCAAAATGGAATACTCACAATGTAGCAGATTCATTAAAAAATTCGCCCACTGAGTTTCTCGCCGTATCTTATTTTATTGTTGTTTTAATATTAAATTATTATTGTCGATTTATAATTGCATAAGTTGATAAAAAATGCTATGCAATAGCTTTACCGCGGCAGTCTCCGAGTGCCACACGTGTTTTTTTTCTATTGATTGTTTTTGCGATGAACAGATCTTCGAAGGAACGGGCGAACTCAAAGCCTCAGTCAGGAGGGGAAGGCTTGTTAACAACTACCCTAGCACCTTCGGGAGCAGTTAAATCGCTTAAAGGTAACTCTAGCACCTTCGGGAGCAGCTAAATAGCTTAAAGGTAACTGCTTCACGAGTTTATCTATCACCTGATCGGAATCGCGGCTTACTAAACGCCTAGTCCCAATGGCGTTCAAATAACAGTTTTAGTATTGAAACAGCGGCGTGCGATTCCTTTGCCGAAAATTTAGGCCTTTTTTTTTTTTAAAAAGGATTTAGATTAGCCCTTAATGTATTATTTTATCCACACCTTTTATGCATAATTGTATTTGAATTTATAAAGTATGAAATATATTTATGTTTTATTTTGTGTAGAGAGAGGAGAGAATGTTTAAAATATAAACAAAAGAATTTTCTTCGGGGAATTTCGCAACGTACACAAAACGTTGAACTCTTGTGAAAATCAAACATTGCAAGATCGTAGTAAAGTCAAAGTTATATAAGAGTGTTTTTTATTGACCGACACGATAACGATAATTATATCGTCGATGCAAAGCTACCGATATCGGAACACTTGAAACTTTTTTTTTTCCTACATAAACTGATAGCCGTGAGAGGCTATTTCAGCTTTGCCCTGACATTTAGGTGATCTCACGGGGCTCAAACTGGAGTGTTGCTAACACTGGCCTTAGCAAGAGCAGTGCTTCGCAGAATCTACCACCGGATCGGAAACGCGACCCACTGAGAAGATCCGGCGAGAAACTCAGTGGGCTGTGTCTATGGGTTAATTCGCTCGTCGAGTCCTTCGTCGCAAGCGACGGGTTCGGCGAGAACGGTGACCGGTGCTTGTGGTACCTAAAAGCACCGTTAATGGATCGGGAGGATCCGTAATGACGTGTTTTGGGTTATTCCTTCACCGTGGAAGTTAATCGTGAACATTTGTTGAGTACGTATTTCATTAGAAAAATTGGTACCCGCCTGCGGGATTCGAACACCGGTGCATCGCTCAACACGTATACACCGGACGTCTTATCCTTTATATATCCGTTTTATTATTTTTAATTTAAAATATTAATAGATGCAATACAGCATTCCGCTTGTGTCGGTGCTACTATTATTATTGTCGTATCGGTTAATGTAAAAACGATAAAACTACGAGATTGTTCTCAAAGGAACTCGTTATTGAAACATGCTCCTGCTCGTTTCCACTGATTGAAATTTTATAAAATATATATATATGCAAATAGTCTATAAAAAATATCTTATACCTTTAAACGAGCAATTCTTGTATATTAATATATATATAATCTGAATCTCGAAAACGGCTCCAACAATTTTCATAAAATTTAGTATACAGGGGATTTCGGGGGCGATAAATCGATCTAACTACGATTTATTTTCAGAAAATGTTGTTTTATTCGTGTTTTCAATAATCAACTCTTCCCGACATCTATTGGTGAATAATAATACTATTTTTCTTAATTGAGGGCAACTAACCGCTTTAAAGGCACAGCAAGATGGCGAAAAAAAAAACAATCAAAGCTCGGTCATCATCTAGTTGAATTTTAAAGGAGCACCCATACTAGCCAGCGCTTAATAAATCGTCTAATTATTTTTGGGCATATCATTAACTTAAGCGTGGACTCATATTATTCTGAAAAGACTTTGATACAAAACCGTTTGAAGTTTTTGATGGGTTCATTGTAAAAAATTGTTACATAGTAATCCTTTACACATTGGAACCAACTTTGAAATCATGTGTTCCCAATCTTATTACCTACGTCTTCAATATTATATTATATGCTATATAGTATGTATTAAGGTTTATCAAAATCACAGACATGCTTAAAAGTTGTTTTACATTTTGAGCTTTTGTTTAAAATTTCGAACTCATGTCAAGAAGTTTAAAAAGTCCTCAACCATCGGCACGAGTTTCTCTGTCCTTGGTTCAGCTAACATTATTGAGCGATAGTGACTACCATCACAATAATATCGAATGAATAAATCCAGTATCACTTACAGTGAGTCGGCTGTGAGTTCGTCATCTCATGCCAAGAACAATAATTACATCTTCCCGAAAAAAACCTACAAAAACCGACCTTAACCATTCAGATAGGTCAACTGTCAAATTAACCTAATCCAAAATTGATTGTAGCCCCCCTCGGCCAGCCATAAAACGGGGGACCCGCATATTTGTATCAACATGTCGTTTCTCTGATCCGGTTTTACGATGGGAGGCTTAGACTTCAAATTCTCTTGAGCTGATAAGGATCGCGCCGTCGTAAAGTCTCCAGCTGGGTCGAGAATTATCGCTAAGGCTAGATAAGTTTAGTGTCAATAGTTTTTTTTTAATTTTCGGTTAATGGTGTGAAATATTGTTGGATTACAGACGAGGTCAGATTGCCTTTTTTTGGGCCGGGGGCCGAACTTCATACGAGGTGTCCGCGCCTAGGGGGCGCTCGGGATATGTGGGACTTGATTGTGTGGCATGATTTAGGGCCCTACTCACCAAACGACTCCACTGGCACTCTCTCACCCGACGTCCAATCTCCGCCCGACGTCATAACCCGATCAGAGTAGGGGTGTTTCCGCGGTCAACACTATAACCGGACTCGCGGTGCCCCCCTAGGACGCCCAACCTACGTCTGTTGTCTCACACGCAGCCCGTCAGGCTGTGCCGCTGGTGTTCCGGATTACTCCGCTGGACCAGAACCAGGAGGTCAGATTACATGCGCTGATCATTCCAAAGACTTCTCAATTTTGACCGGCAAGGCCCAGGCGTGGTCCACTATTAGGCCACATCCGTTATTGACAATCAATTGGACTGAGGTAATTGTGATTCCATTACTTTCTTAATATCAATAAAATTAAAAAAAAACCCCAGACAATCTATCGGATCTTCTCGATTCACTCTGAGTGCATTTGAAGCACCCATCATCGTTCTTAATGAGCAATGACTTCGACATGTAACATAGGCACAATCGACTGAATCAAGAAAATAAAACAAAATACCCCTTGGAACCTGAGTCCACGGAAAGACTTCGATTCTTTCTGTATTTTGTATCGTATGTTCTATGAGCGAGGATCACCGCGTTCATCCATAGTGCGTTTCCAGAGATATTTTCTGCCACGTACCATAAGGCTTAGGAATTAGCTACCCTCCACGGTGCTTTCCGAACGCTATGACCTACTCGTATGCTTCTTCAAACAAGATATAATAATATGGAGAGTAGTTAGCGGGAGCCAGCCGCTTTGTATCCCGAGCACTGCTGCCGTCCATGGGCGAAGCTGACCACTCGCCATCTAGTGGGCCGTACGTTCGTCTGCCGACAAGGTCCATACCAAAAACGGAACTTAGACAATCTGGAGCGAGTATATAACGGTTTGATTGAGCCTTAGAATATGGGAATCGTGCCATCAAAATTTCACTGTAGATGCTACGACTCTATGTTTAGTAGTGTAATAGAATACGTAATTCACATTTCACTCCGCGTCCCACCCACAATGATGTTAATCTCAAAAAGCGACAAGAACAAATTGCTCAACACGAGATTTCTTTATCGCAACAATATAAGGCAGAGTGATTAATGATAAAAATAAATGGAAAAGATCCGAAGATGTATGTATGAAGAACTCAAGATATATCCTTTATCATTACGTTGTTTCATTTTTGATCTACACGGTGTAATATCAAAATTAAGATGCTGTAGCACTAACTTTAGAAGTCGTCGTGGCCTAACAGATAAGACGTCCGATGCATTCGTGTTGAGCGATGCACCGGTGTTCGAATCTCAGGCGGGTACCAATTTTTCTAATGAAATACGTACTCGACAAATGTTCACGATTGCCTTCCACGGTGAAGGAATAACATCTATATCTATATAGCTGTGAATGAATTGCTGTTCGTTAGACTCGCTAAAACTCGAGAACGGCTGGACCGATTTGGCTAATTTTGGTCTTGAATTATTTGTGGAAGTCCAGAGAAGGTTTCAAAGGTAGATAAATATGAAAAAGCTCAGAATTAAATAAAAATAATTTTGTTTTTCCTTTGATGTGTCCCTCGTCGGACGGATTCCTTTTGTTTGTTTTAAGTTTATTTTATACAAAAGTTTAGGTCTTTTATTTATCCATTGAAGAACGAAAGGTGTATTTCTCCATGTCAATGCAACAGAACTGTCAGTAAAAGCTAGTAAGCTAATTTAACCTAATTTCTACTTCCTTGGCCAAAGTATCGATTACATACGGTAAAGTTTTTAACAATAAGTGAGCCCATAACTATATCTATACTAACATTATAAAGAGGAAAGATTTGTTTATTTGTTTATATTGAACAGGCTCCGAAACTACTGAACCGATTTGAAAAATTATTTAACTGTTTGAAAGCTGCACTATTCCCGAGTGATATAGGCTATAATCTTTTTGTAAATAATAGGGATACTTAATAAAACTCCAATAATGTAACCCAAGGTGTAAAAAAATTACGTAAAATATCCTTTAAGTCGCGTGCCCTGCGAAAACTACTGATGATAGAATAAAATAATGTACTACGACTTTGTAAAACACATTGCTATTTACAAAAAGTGTCACGACAATATATGTCTAACTATTATAGTTATGCCGCAATAAGAGTTCTTTTATTTAAAAAAATAAAACAACTTCAACTATTGTTGAAATTTTTGTTAAATACCCGAGCGGACTCGGAGCGAGCCGCTAGTCATTTTATATTTACTAGAGGTCCCGCAGTAGTCGAGATTCGACTATAATTAATTGGAATTGTAAGTTTGTACACTATTATTATTGTATTTTATACTTCTATAATCACAAATTTCGCCAAGACTACACTATAAAAAATAGTAACAAAGACAAACAATATTGAATCTATTCTCAATTTGACAACAGACGTCAAGAACAAAAGTTTGACAATAAATAGTATGCATGCGTGTGTGCGTCAAATACATGGTATGTAGTGTGTGTAATGTTTTCTTTATTGATTGAATGTATCTTTTATGCATTATTTTAAAAAAATATTAGCGTTGAGCACTTCTTCTCTATATTCTCTATAAGTGTGGGAAATTTCATACTCCTCCGTCCGCGCAATTTTCGTAAAAAGGGATACAAAGTTTTTGCTTCACGTATTAATATATTTATAGTCAGCGTGTGACACATTTGTAAAAGGTATTTTCTGTTATGTGTTAAATGGAAAATTTCCAACACAGATACCTGTTTTGTAGTGAGGGTCTTCATTCTTGGAAATTCTCGATCGCACACGCTTTTTTTTTGACCTAAACGAATACTCGATACATATTCACGTTCGGTTTCCACAATGATGGTAATATCTATTGTGAAGGAAACCCAATCGACTGTGAGTATATTAATAGAAACTAGACTAGAATCTATTCCTGGTTTCTGAAAAGAACAGAACTGTCTAAAAATTAAAAAGATGTGTGGTATCGTGATAGAAACGAAGTTCCTTATTATAAAAATATTAATTTTAAGTTCTATTCGAGATATAAAGAAAATAATCATTCGGGTATACATTTTTTATTATGATTTTTTTATTGATAAAAATGAAAAAAAAGCTACTTTACGAAGTTCTCAACTTTGTTTTGTTCACAATGTTTTATAAAAAATATATAATAAAAATATGTAATTTTTTGTACAAAGTTAAGTCGTACACTGTGTGCATTACTAATAAAAATCTTACGTTACGGACGTTTTTTCCCGGTTAGGGTACTCCTCCTCATCGTCTCACAAGAAATTCGTTCCAAAAAGTTTTCATGCAAGAAATTCTTACTACTTACATCCACCTACCTCATTTTTTAACAGCGTTTTACTTCAGAACTTTTTCCAGGTGAATCGATTTTGAAAACTCTTTTATTTAATTGAAAGCTAGTAGTGCTTTCCATGTGGCCTCATTAAAATTTTAGAAAGATTTGACCAGTAGTTACTATGTTTTCCTTAATAATGCACATTAAATGAATTGATTGACGATATTCACATTTCAGCGGCGGCTTGGCTCTGCCCCTGGCATGGCTGAAGTCTATGGGCGACGCTAACTCACCATCAGGTGGGTTGTATGTTCGTCTGCTTACAAGGGCAATAAAAATAAACATTACTTTAATCTTTATTTTTATGAAGTCGGATCTTCACCAAAAATACGTATATCTGTGGGGGTAGCCATCATACAACGCAAGATATTTGACAGATGCCTGAATCTCGCTTACGACATTTTCAAGATAAGCTCGCATGTATACAAGTTCCCAACAACAACATACATTACCGGTCACCGTTCTCGTCGAACCCGCCGCTTGCGACGAAGGGCTCGACGAGTAAATTAACTCTCAGACACAGCCCACTGAGTTTCTCGCCGGATCTTCTCAGTGGGCCGCGATTCCGATCCGGTGGTAGATTCTGCGAAGCACGACTCTTGCTAGGGTTCGTGTTAGCATCGTCGTCAGGTTTGAGCCCCGTGAGCTCACCTACTACTAGTTACGGTTACGCTGGAATAGCCTCTCTAGGCTTAGGTTAAAAAAAAAACAATATAAGGACCGTCTGTCAACCGAACAAATATCAGTCGCTCGGTGGAAGATTTTTCCCTTCGTCGTAAACCTCATATCTATCAATCACAAATTCTACTAAAAGAAAAACAGAAAACTCCCTTTATTCGTCTGACTTTTCCACAAGATTTGTATTGCGAATCCTCAAGCATAGTGACATAAAAAAATTAACAATAGCCTTGGAACTCAATACGTGATTACAATGTACTTATACTGTTGTAATGTTTGCTGCTACGCCCACGCTACGTTTTATGGGGGCTCCCATGATGGAGTTGTAATAATAAAATGGACAATAAAATCTAGACTAGACAGCTGTGCCGGGCAATAAAACCATTGTTGACTTGACGTTAAGTATTGCAAAGAAAACCTCAGAAGACTCTATGTTATTCCTCCGATACTAATTTAATGAAATTGTTGCGTATGCGGGTGAACGAATGCACAACCCACCTGTTGTTAAGCGGGTGCCACAGGTCATGAGTATCACAACGTGGATATCGCCACCATCCTTGAGACGTGAGGTTGAAGTCTCAATTGTACTATGCAAACTGAAACAACACTGCTTACCAGCAGAAATTTTATTTTTACTGATAGGACCTCTTGTGCGTTCGCACGGGTAGGTACCGCGCCGTGAAGTAGTAATGCGGTTCGGTTTGAAGGGTGGGGCAACCGTTGTAACTATACTTGAGACCTTAGAACTTATATCTCAAGGTGGGTGGTGCATTTATGTTGTAGATGTCGATGGGCTCCAGTACCCACTTAACACCAGGTGGGCTCCTCCACCCATCTAAACAATAAAAAATAAAAATGTTTGAGCGTTGGTACCAATTTGTGCAAGCTTACAATTATTCTACTAGTGTATTCGCCATTCGTGAGCATAATATGTCAAGTGCGTGTTTCATTAGAAAAATTGGTACCTCCCCGAGAATCGAACACCGCCATAATTTATTTTTGACGTGACAACGTCTTATAATTCAATGGAGCCGGCTGTACGAACGAAAAAGCATGACTCATGCGGCGTTACCTCGCTCTGAGGCGTTCCATTTAAGGCTTGAAGTGTAAGCGAGAGCGCGCAACGAGCGACAAAGAGGCACAATCGGCCTCCGCGTTCGGCAGCGTTCGACCCTACTCGAGTGAGCGATGAATCCGCGTGGACGGCTGCTATACAATAATACATTTACATGTTTTCGTCAAGTATGAAGTTCAGTGAAAAGTGAATGTGGTGTCAATTGTTTATAGCAACGATAATTGCGGTAATTGAAAAATGAAACCATTCCATCAGTATTTTCTTATGACGTTGTCACGTTCAACTATCGTCAGTAAACCGACTTTACAGACAACCGATTTTTTATTTATTTCTATATTTATTCTATATCTATTTATTATTAACATAGAAGTAGAAACATAATCTTAATGTGCATCTGTGCTTGAACTAGGTGATAAAACCTGTATCTCAAGCAGCAGTGGTCCTTGTACAAAGAATACAACAGATTTACTTCAGATACACAAAAATAATAGACAAGAATCAAACTGAAATTCATGGATTGCATAAAAGTAACAAAATATGTGAGCTTAAACATATAAAAATTAACAAAAAACATTTAAATGAATGAATTAATAGTCGTATCGAGTTGTGTGTGAATTTTTTTCGAACCGTTTTCCCGAAACCCGTATACGTCATAACTTGAATGTGGCTTTTACGGATAACGACAATGTGGAGATTCGTCGAGCGTACTATGTCCATACATTTATTGTTCCGCAAACAGTCCGTATGTTTTTATTCGGATATCATATATGTATTTACGTATGTATAAGCGAACTTATATTACTGTTCCGCAAAATAAATAAGCAGAAGCAGGAACCGTACGCCTAATCTCAATATATAAAAATGAATTGCTGTTCGTTAGTCTCGCTAAAACTCGAAAACGGCTGGACCGATTTGGCTAATTTTGGTCTTGAATTATTCGTGGAAGTCCAGGGAAGGTTTAAAAGGTGAGAAAATATAAAACATCTCGGAATTATATAAAAACAAACAATTTTGTTTTTCCTTTGATGTGACCCCTTGATGTGTCTTTTATTTATCGATTGAGGCACTACGGGGTCTGCCGGGTCAGCTAGTAATAATATAATAATAAACCCCACACCGATCATTTATTTGCATCTCCAAAAAAAATTAACAAAATATATTTTCCTTCATAATATTTTCTTTCGACATCTGCTCGGAGGAGATCAAGAGTCGATCTGGGAGCGCCTTTCCCTCATTGAATTACCGCAAGGGAACCTTTCTCGGCGCATAGCCGGACTTCATTTTTGTTTTTTGCATTCAGAAAAGCCTTCGCGGTTAGAGATTTCGAGAAAAACTCTGCAAGCTGTCGCCTTAACCTTGTTTTCCGCAGGAAACATCGCTGGTTTGGTATTAGAACAATGATTTTGATATAACATTGCTAATCTATACATATAAATAAAATTAGAGTGTCTGTTTGTAATATTGAAATAACCGCTTTTTACTAAATGCATATGAACAAATATACGGTACATACACCAAAATAACATTTTTTACAATTTTTATCTGTCTGTCTGTCTATCTGTCTGTCTGTTCGTTCCAGCTAATCTCTGGAACGGCTGGACTGGTTTTGACAAGAATTTCACTGATAGGTAGCTGATGATATAAAGAGTAACTTAGACTGCTTTTTTAAGACTAGCTTCGCCCCGCGGTGTCACCCACGGTACGACAATAACCGCGGGTAACATCGCGGAACTCAGCTATCAATAATAAAATTTAATGTTTCCGAAGCGAAGCGAGGGCGGGTCGCTAGTTTTAAATAAAGAAAAAAAGGCTCTAAATTTACAAGCGAGATGTTTGGGTCATTGGTGGATGGATTGGTGAGTCATTCTTGTTCTTTTAATGAAAATTAATGTAAGATGCTTTCACTTAGCTAGGTTTGGACCAGTCCAGAGACAAAAGTGGCTAAGATTTGGAGATTGAGCACACTAAGCTGTTCTGCTCTTGACTGACTCGGCTGCAACTGGCGGATAGGGGTTGAATGTAGACATTCAACAGCAAGGAGGTTTTTTTATTATTACTTAGATGGGTGGACGAGCTCACAGCCCACTTGATGTTAAGTGGTTACCGGAGCCCATAGACATCTACAACGTAAATGCGCCACCCACCTTGAGATATAAGTTCTAAGGTTTCAGTATAGTTACAACGGCTGCCCCACCCTTCAAACCGAAACGCATTACTGCTTCACGGCAGAAATAGGCGGGGTGGTGGTACCTACCCGTGCGGACTCATAAGAGGTCCTACCACCAGTAAATACGCAAATTATAATTTTGTAGATTTGATTTTTATTACGCGATGTTATTCCTTCACCGTGGAAGTCAATCGTGAACATTTGTTAAATACGTGGTCATATCGAGCAGTAAATAAATAGGGGTTGATGATAAACTTCCTCTTTAGTTCCCGATGACTTTAAACTAATGGATGATTCGCGTAAATCTGTAGACCTTGATCATCCAGAACCAGATAAACAATAAACTTGAATTTAAATCGAGATCCTTGACATGTAAGTCCAGACCTAATATTATTAATTCGTTACACATAAAACACAAAATGACATTTACAGCATCTACTTACAATGCACAAAAAAAGACAATAGATAAACTCATGTTTTTATTTTATATTCGCCTTAAAAAAAAATCAACATTTTTCCCTTTTGAAGATTCTCCAATCTGTCAAAGAAGAGACAAAATTAAAACACAATTTATCGGCTTCTATAAAACAGGAAAGCAGACGTATACTGTCAAAAATATTGACATTCATTACTTCAGTTGTGAACGGATCGACGGTTAGTAACAAAAGCAGGATCAATTATTAAGTAGTTACCGGTTCGAGGTAAACCACTGAATTTTAAATAACCCGAGTTGAAAACTTAGTGCTTAGAGGTAACTTGTCAAAAATAAAAGGCAACATCGTTGTATGCGCCTAAATCCACCTGCATAATAATATATCGGCTTAAGGAGAGAAACGGGTAAAAACTTAGATAGAACGGAAATTTGTCCAGGTCATTCAACAGAGAAGACGCGGTCTAGATCAACTCTGGCTGCTACCATATACTTCTTGCTCGTGCCGCGTAGTAGTAGCATTCTCATCTGCGATATTAGTGGTGGTAAGACTGTATAGATGGGAACCATGCCCGTGACACTGAAACTTCAATTTTATTACCATTAATTCCAGAGGCATTTCAGTCGTGGTCTCTGTTTGGTCTTATAACCACTGAGCACCACATACCCTGTACGCTCACTTACATATTATTATGTATTACAGTTATTCATATTTTTCTAATTTCAAGATGTCGTCAACTATTCCATTGTCAATTCTCTCCCTCTCTCTCTCTCTCTCTTCCTCCTACAACTGAGGTGACATCTGTCACGTACTTCTTGTCAATCAACTTGTTGGTGCAAATAAATAAACTCATGGTAAAATAAAGAATGCTCTAGATCCAGTCGAAATTGGCTAAGCACGATCTCCTAAATGCGACAAAGCCATGATACGGGACGTTACAAAAATAAAAATACCCGTATATTTAGTAAACGAACTGAGCTGATTTCGGCACTCATATTCTGACGTGCGTAAAAGTATTATGAACGGCGCAGGTGGCCTGTGAAAATAAGCGGCGCGGCACGACCAGATCAAACGGTATCGTGTAAACAAATCAAACAGATATGCGGGTAGTTAAATATTATTAGAATTGAGCTAAACACTTTGTGAGTCAGTGCTCTTTGTTTACCATAATTACCGCGGTGGAAGTTAATTTTGATGGTCTTTCAAAAGTGTACTAAATAGTACAAGAGTACAAAAGAGATCTTCAGCTGAGAAATTATCGCTTGGAAGAGCGATGGATGGTGGTAGAGTTAACATTGTTATTTATATTTTGACATTCAACAAGTGTGTCATACTGACATCTTAAGTTGAAATAAATGATTTTGAATTTGAATTTTGAATTTGAACCGGACGATGTTGAATATAATTTCTAGGAATTGTTGTAAGCGTCATTCGAAGATTTTGCAGGAATGTTTGCTTATGGCAATCGAGTTTAAAGTCATGCTGATTTTCTCACCAGCTTCCGTAGACCAAATAAGGCGTTGTTATTATTATTATAGTAAGAGAAATTGAGACTGAGACTGAGACTGAGACTGAGACTGAGACTAAGACTGAAACTGAGACTGAGATTGAGATTGAAACTGATACTGAGACTGAGACTGAGACTGAGATTGAGACTGAGACTGAGACTGAGACTGATACCGACACTGTCACTGACACTGAGATTGAGACTGACACTGAGCCTGAGACTGAGATTGAGACTGAGACTGAGACTGACTGAGATTGAGACGAAGACAGACTGACACTGAGACTGAGACTGAGACTGAGACTGAGACTGAGACTGAGACTGAGACTGAGACTGAGACTGAGACTGAGACTGAGACTGAGATTGAGACTGAGACTGAGATTGAGGTTGAGATTTTGTTTTTTTTTTGTTATTACAAAAAAAACAATATTAAACAGTTTATTTGTTAGTACGACAGTATACTAGTACGTATGTGTTGAAATACCGGTTACAATTCGAACAATTTAACAAGAGTTACTATATAACAAAAATTGAAAAATTTGTGTAAAATTACAGCTTGGGTGCGAATTATTTGATACAAGTAATGGCTGCCTTAAATTTTCCTCCTTTCATTTAATCGATACTGGTGTATATTGGATAAGGAGTTTATTACCATGAAGTTCACGAGATCGCCGTATCTCCACGACAATCTCAGTATAATCACGTATCATGTCTTCGACGCTTCAGTTTAATCGGCATGCAAATTTGGCAATCAGAACTTGTAACGCCTTGTGTACACTGTGTGATCGATGTACTTAACTGTGTACGCGGATAATACACCGAAAGTGGTAAGGTATTATGAATTAAGGAATTAATAAGTATTAACGTAATTAAGTATTGGTAATTGGACTCTTGTGAGTCCGCGCGGGTGGGTACCACCGCCCTGCCTATTTCTGCCGTGAAGCAGTAATGTGTTTCGGTTTGAAGAGCGGGGCAGCCGTTGTAACTATACTTGAGACCTTAGAACTTATCTCAAGGTGGGTGGCTCATTTACGTCGTAGATGTCTATGGGCTCCAGTAACCACTTAACACCAGGTGGGCTGTGAGCTCCTCCACTCATCTAAGAAATAAAAAAAAATAATAATAATAACGGAAATTAAAGGGGTTTGTACCGGATTGGGGGTTTTGAACCCGACAAATACGCTTCACTTAATACGCTGTGCGTCTTCAGCCTCATGCGTTTGATGATGCTTAAGATACACTGTCCACTGAATTCCAAGTTCTGTGGTCCTTCACTAATCAAACCCGGAATTACTGAGAGATAATAAAACATAACTCACTTCGCCACGTGTTGCAGTTTTCGTACTGCATTTCGCAGTAATTAGGGAAATTCTTGTAATCACCATCGTAGTTCTGAGCGCAGACCAACTGTTTTCTTGACATAAAAACAGTAAATTATTATCTCAGATCGGCAAGAACTATAAGCTATCTGGTGTTAAACTATTAGCGGATCCCATAGAAATGAATTAATCCATGAAGTAAAGTCTCAGTTGCTTAGACCAAGTTCCAATCTTAAAACTGAAAGATCTAGTTACTTCGTAGCCACAAAAGGCAGGCAGTTTGTACCCACCCATGCGTGTGTAGGTATACGACAAAGGGAAAATCTTCCACCGAGCGGGTGATATTGCTCGGTAGACCTACGGTCCAAATTTTGTTGTTCGGAACTTGTATATAATAATATGCAAGCTTATCTTGAAAATGTCGTAAGCGAGATTCAGGCATCTATCAAATATCTTGTTGTATGATGGCTACCACCACACGTTCTTACAATATGCCCTACGACCCTATTATATATAGACCATAAGCCAACAACTCACTTATAAGACGGAGGGCAGTTTTCTAAAAAGTTCCTGCATCCTTTCACGAAGAAGTTAGTCACCCAGAACGGTGTGTCCTTTGGATATTTTTTTTTCTCCTCCCTGTACTTTTTCGAAGATGTCGCAACAATAAACAGTGCTAATATTAACAAAGCTGTAAATACAAACAAATAAGGCTTTAATATTTATACTCAGTTTTCTCATTACGTCATAAACGCGTTGCTGCCTTTCTTCAAACAGTCCAAAAGCCTCACGCATTACGGTATTTTATTACAATTGATTATAATTCAAAATTGGCCAATAGCCAAACTAATTCTCACGACTGAAATAAACAAACAGAGTTGCCATATTCTTCGGCAGCTAGAGCCTTTAGTCTAATGAACACTGATGCTAAAGATACACGAACAAATGGAACTAGAGGCTGTAAAACTGCGGAAATATCGAACGCATTCTAGTTTGATGGTTTTAGCATCCTTGAAGATCACGATCTGATTTTAAGCATTTCTTAAAATAAATTTGAAAAACGAAACCGATATTTATAAGACATTACCGCTGTAGAAATACCCCATTACGATACGTTCTTTAGTATAGTTTTAACACGTCCGATAAGCTTGTGAAACGGCAAAGGGCGATAATAAATTTAGATGATTACGTAAACAACGGTAAGCTAAGGTGTGCGGTACACTTATCAAGCGAAGATATATATAAAAAAAGATTGATTTTACTTGTGAATGTTTAAAATGAACTCTTTTAACCGTTTTTGAGGTAAATTATATACATGTCATTTGACAGGCTGATCGATATCCACGTTTTGGATCCATCAAATGACAGAGCGAAGCGACATCCCAATGCGTGAGCCGAGCATTACATAAGCCAGTATACCTTCTACTTCTTCTATTACACGAAAACGGAAACAATTCGAGGCCTTTTTTTCTTACCTATTCTAGTGACTTCAAGGGGTCATAATAGTTTCACCGGGCGAGTAGGTGAGCTCACGGGGCTCTAACCTGAAGATGTTGCTAACCTCAGCCCTAACCGGAGCATTGCTTCGCAGAAACTTAATGACCTGTGTATGTGGGTTAATTTACTCGTTGAACCCTTCATCGCAAGTGACAGGCTCAACGAGAACGGTGACCGGTGCTTGAGGTACCTAAAAGCATTGTGACTGGATCGGGGGCATCCGAAATGACGTAACAGTGATTCTATAAAACAGTTCACGCGTTCAGAAACTCGATGTGGTAGTCACAGGTGAGTATGTGCAATTATTCGCTTATTTAATCCTTTGCAGGCACCAAAGATACCATGCTGGGCAAGTTCCGGGCAGTAGTCGTCGTGGCCTAAAGGATAAGACGTCCGGTGCATTCGTATCGAGCGATGCACCGGTGTTCGAATCTCGCTGGCGGGTACCAATTTTTCTAATGAAATACGTATACAACAAATGTTCACGATTGACTTCCACGGTGAAGGAATAACATCGTGCAATAAAAATCAAACCCGCAAAAATTATAATTTGCGTAATTACTGGTGGTAGGACCTCTTGTGAGTCCGCACGGGTAGGTACCACCGCCCCGCCTATTTCTGCCGTGAAGCAGTAATGCGTTTCGGTTTGAAGGGTGGGGCAGCCGTTGTGACTATACTGAGACCTTAGAACTATATCTCAAGGTGTGTGGCGCATTTACGTTGTAGATGTCTATGGGCTCCAGTAACCACTTAACACCAGGTGGGCTGTGAGCTCGTCCACACATCTAAGCAATAAAAATTAAAAAAAAAGTTCCGTATCCATCCCCGGGTGGAAATCGAATGGTGTGTCCAGATCGAATGTACGCGTCATAAAGATAAACGGCTATACTGAAACTAACGAGCTAAGAACTAACGTTTCACACACATTCTTCATCTTCTTTTTCTAATCGCATCGTTCGCGGCTTCATCCATTTTTTTTATTGCCTTTGTAGGTAGACGAGCATACGGCCCACCTGATGGTAAGCGGTCACCGTCGTTCATAGACGTCAGCCAGGGGCAGAGCCAGGCCGCTGCCTACCATCCATACTACCTAAAGCCAATGTTTCAACCAAGTACTGAAAGATCATTTTTCCATATTTGGCTCTGGATTGGAATCTACTCTAAAATGTTGCCTGAGCTTTATATCTATTTCCCAATAACGTTTGACATTTGTCCTACGGTGTTCGGAAACAGCTCAGCTGTGCCTCTAACAGCAGTGATAACCATAACCATTGGAAAGTAGGCACCGTGAGGTCATTGGTATGCGCCTATGAGGCTTATAAGTGCAAAAAAAGCAATGATCAATCACGCGTTTCTTCATTGCTTTGGAAACGTACTAATTTATATTGTAGTGAAACTTCATTAGAATCGTTGTGATTTCAAACTCGATGAAACGAAAAAATAAGTCCATAGAGAGTTTTTTTTAATACAGCGCCATCTAGGAGATTTTTTAATACTAGCGTGTGTATGAAACCTCTTGTAGTGAATTTTAATTTAGCATTATACGTGAAGTTAAAATATCAATTCACAGAGGGCGCTACCTCATACTATAAAAGATGATTTACTATTATTTTCTAATGACAAAATTTTACATATACTTAGACATTTAGAATATTGGATTTTAATTTTTGAAGGTTTCACTTCTACCACGTGTGAATTGCACACATGTATTATTTTTTTTGCTTTGCTAACTAATGATTCCTTTTTTTATGAGCTAGCTGATGCTATTACGCCTATTACGTAAATAAAGTTAAACAGGAAAGTAAAGGAGTTTAAAACTCTATTATTATTACATAGCTTGCACAAGATAGCATTAGCTGCGGCGCATGCCTTAGGCGATAAACTACAAAACATATTTACAATAAAACACACGCACCGTGTTATTCAGTTCCTATATATATTATGTGCGTACTTCAAAAGCAAAGTGTATACTAGAGTAATTTTTAAATTTAATATTTTCTCGAAAGCAATTTATTATATTCCTTCTAGAGTTCACTTGGCGTCCGTAGGGTAATAAGTAAAATAAACAGTGCACTCGCAATAAGCACCTCTTATACTGAACCCTCGAAGGAGGGCGTATAGACGAGCTCACAGCTCACCTTGTGTTAAGTGGTTACTGGAACTCATAGACATCTATAACGTAAATGCCGCCACCCACCTTGAGATATAAGTTCTAAGGTCTCAGTATAGTTACAACGGCTACCCCACCCTTCAAACCGAAATGCATTACTGCTTCACGGCAGGAATAGACACGGTGATGGTACCTACCCGTGCGGACTCACAAGATGTTCTACCAGCAGTAATTACGCGAATTATAATTTTGCGGGTTTGATTTTTATTACACGATGTTATTCTTTCACAGTGGAAGTCAATCGTGAACTTTGTTAAGTACGTATTTCATTAGAAAAATTGGTGTCCGCCTGCGGGGTTCGAACACCGGTGCATCGCTAGATACGAATGCACGAACGTCTTATCCTTTAGGCCACGATGACTTCAAAACCACCCTGCCTATCTCATAGGTAACACACATAGTCGAAATATCTATATATTAATACGTGAAGCAAAAACTTTGTATCCCTTTTTGCGAAAATTGCGCGGACGGAGGAGTATGAAATTTTCCACACTTATAGAAAATATAGAGAAGAACTGCACAATGCTAATATTTTTTAAAATAATGCATAAAACATGCATTAAATCAATAAAGAAAACATTACACACACTACATACCATGTATTTGACGCACACACGCATGCATACTTTTTAATGTCAAACTTTTGTTCTTGACGTCTGTTGTCAAATTGAGAATAGATTAAATATTGTTTGTCTTTATTAATATTTTTTATAGTGTAGTCTTGGCGAAATTTATGATTATAGAAGTATACAATACAATCATAATAGTGTACAAACTTACAATTCCAATTAATTATAGTCGAATTTCGACTACTGCGGGACCTCTAGTAATTAAAATTTCGTGAATTATATACACAAAGCTTCTTTATCCTAATATAATATGTATTAAACGAGACGTATTAATATTAATATTATTGTTTGAAACAGATACAAAACAAATGCGGGTAGTTCGGGTTCATCCCTCCGACCCTTAGTTTAACACAACCCTTTTCAATTTATTGTGTACTTAATTATTCGATAAATTAACCGCGTCCCTGGGTTTTGACTTTGTAACGTGATCGCTTCATGCGGTAGAAAACCAATATGCATTGATTTAAACTTATTATTTTTCGTTTATTCTTCTTTTTATTAAATTCAATGAAAGTCCGAGTCAGAATTAACTGCCATATCTCAAGGTACCGTTCTGTGTAGAATGAAACGTAAAAGTCTAGGAATCTTTTTTTTAATCTATACTTATACTTATCTATACTAATATTATAAAGAAGAAAGATTTGTTTGTTTGTTGGTTTGTTTCGAATAGGCTCCGAAACTACTGGACCGATTTGAAAAATTCTTTTTCCATTAGAAGCCGACATTGTCCCTGATGAACATAGGCTACTTTTTTTTATTTTATTTTTATTTTTTATTTTTAGTTTCATTTGTGTTTTAATGTTTCCGAAGCGAAGCGAGGGCGGGTCGCTAGTAATATTATAAAGAGGAAAGATTTGTTTGCTTGTTTGTATTGAATAGGCTCCGAAACTACTGAACCGATTTGAAAAATTCTTTTACTGTTTGGAAGCTACACTATCCCCGAGTGACATAGGCTATATTCCTTTTTATTATTTTTCTTTTTTTTTATTATTCTTTTTTTTAAAATAGGGATCCTTGCTAAAACTCCAATAATGTAACCCAAGATTGTTCAAAACTATCTTTATGATTATCTTTATTAGTAAGCTGACGCAAATAGAAGGGTTGATGTGTGTATATTTATGATTGTTAATTTGTATTTTTTTATTAAAGACCCGAGCGAAGCTGGAGCGGACCGCTAGTAGAAAATATAGACGGTACTTTGCACAATAATCGATGATAGTTATTCGCGACCACGAAAACTGTAAGGTATTGCAACGTCGAAAATAATATAATGGCAATCATAAACGCGAGATTAAAACGTAATTGTCGATCTAATTATGTATACGGCAAGCGGAAAATGAAGAAAATACTTGTTTTCATCGACAGGCTATGATGGACAGACAAGATCATGTTTGATCTGACTTCAATGACTTATCGTTCAACTGGAGTGCCTTTCTGGATTGCTTCCCGGCAGACATAGATAGGATACTATAGTTATACTAGGTATACTAGGTATACTAGGTATACTAGGTATGCTAGGTATACTAGGTATACTAGATATACTAGGTATACTAGGTATACTAGGTATACTAGGTATACTAGGTATACTAGGTATACTAGATATACTAGATATACTAGGTATAGTAGGTATAGTAGATATACTAGGTATACTAGATATACTAGATATACTAGGTATAGTAGGTATAGTAGATATACTAGGTATACTAGATATGTTACTATATTATATTACCTACTACTATTATACTATAGGTAGATAGATAGTTTTGTCCGTGCAGATTTTCGATATGCAATAATACTATTGGGCTACAACAGTTTTTTAAATTAGATTACTTAATGA
Organism: Bombyx mandarina; assembly: GCF_003987935.1. Next base: position 5,337,310 of record NW_021011483.1, read on the forward strand.
GAGCACTGTTGAAACAATGCTAATGTTGCGGATCTATGAGTGAAACCGACGCAACCTGATTGAAACGTAAATTGCACTTATTGATTATAAATTGGACATTGAATACATTTTAAATTGAATCATCAGTTGAATCAATAACAATCAAGGTCTGTAAATTCCAGCGTTACAATATTTTACTAAAACAATAAAAACATTTTTATTACTTTCTATAGCTAGCAGAGATTACTTAAAAAAAATTGTAATCATGTCCTAATGTACAGTATTCAAAATTATTATGATTTTAAACATCTTTAAGTGTTTAAAAATGAAACCCCAATATCAAAAGTCCGGTTTGTTTGCGTCGAAAAAAATTTGACGCGATTTTTTTTATGACTAACACATTTTCTTGTCACCTTCATGCATAACACAGTATTACGATCAAAACATTCACGAAATTGCTCCACGTTCAGCCTATATCAATATAATGATATGTTTTCTAATGTTCAGATGAAATCGATACAGTATTTGTGGAAGTCCGTGCCGAGTGAAATTTAAACGCGTTTGCGTGACGAAGAACCCCTTTCTAGATCGATTTAACTTTTATTATGATTCGGAAAATTATGGAAATTACTATGCGTAGTTATTATTCTAGATTTTTCACTTTTTTTTCTGACATACTTCGAATCTTTAAGCCTTGGCAGCGTTCTGTTAAGGAAGTGTTTTTTGGCGCTTCAAGTATACCGTCTCTTAAGTTTTACTCTATAGGGCTACGAGAATTGTTGTCGTAATTTTTACCCAGAACGAAAGGTTCAGTCGTAACTGACATCTTTCTTTTATTCCCTTAGATGCGGCCAAGCAAATAGCCCTCCTGACAGTGAGTGAGAGAGATCCTTGCACTAACGGAGTCGTTGTCGACCGCTCAGGACTTTTCAAACGTCTTTTCACCATTATAAAGCGTACAGGAAAAACTGGATGAAGAATGTCAACTGGGAACCGAATGTGTTCATGGTTTGGGTACGTGGGAAAAAGATTTGTATTGGATTGAAACCATAGAGATGCAAACGTCATGGCAAAGCTGACATGACAAGATACGATAAAGCGGCCTTAGTCGACGGTACATGGGTTTCTGGTGAATAAACTATACCAGGTTTTGAAGCAGGCATATTTGTGTAACGGAAATTTAAGAATCAATTTGTCATCATCACAGAATGTACAGCATGCTATGCGCTCACACAAGAGTGGTATCACCATTCTGCCAATCTTTGCTATCATGTTTGTCACGCAGCATCCATCTTCAAAATATGAAGTATCTCATACAACCGAACCTCTCAGAATCCAAAGGGCATAAACCAGTTCAGAGTTTCACGAAACCAATCCAATAAGGTTTTCGCAAACACGCAAATATGTAGATGAGTTTACTTGAGCACTCAACCGGGTATTGTAAACCGGGTATTGGGAATCGGATGCGGGAAATCGGGTAAGCACTTTGGGAAAAACTCGAAGTGTGAAGGGTTTTGTGACGCAGTCAAACTTATTTCATTCGTTTTGTAATATCTCATTTTAAACTTCACCTGCGCGCATAGAATGAGGTTTAGTGATAGGAACTCTTTTATAATAATAGTCTGTTTTCTAATTTACAGATATTGGAATTGGATTTTAGAATGGCCGGTACTTAGTTGAAAAATCAAAGCATGCGATCCTTATTTTAATTTACATTGATGAACTCGGTTAACGATTACCCAGCTGAGGGGGATACCGAACGGAATATGTCGGACTCCGGTGCCTCCAAATTAGTCCTTAAGAAAAGCACGCAAGAGAGGGAATCCCACAACTGCTTCATAGAACGGCTACTGACTAAGCTCGCCACCATGCGCGCCATGAGTCCATTTTCGCCGGTACCTGTCCTGGTAATAGAACGGGATTTCGTCTCAAAGCTAAACCCCATCGACGTTACGAATTCTGTCGGTAGCGCACCAAAGCTACTATGCACCGCCTCACCACCAGACTTCTCGGTCGAGTACCAAGCAACTCCGCACCAAGCACATAGAGGCCCCTACGGGACCTGAGCAAGACAAACCGAACCCGTACTACCTAGTCTCCTCTTATGGCGTGGAGCCGACGAGAGATTTAGTTCCCTGTGCTCTGCAACCACCCCTACTTGGGACCCACTATTAGTATTTAATCCACTATAATATTACTCCATTATAATATCCATTATAATATTACTAAGTAGCCATAATAAATTTACTACTCATGCAATTTAATCTTCTTCTAATGTGGACCCCCACAGGGTAAAAGTCTCCAAAGAATGCTCCAAAGATTCCCATTTTTTCTTATCTTTAGCAGTGGTCATCCAGTCTCTTTCTGCTTTGGATACAATCTCGTCCTGCCACTGGGCACCCAGGCGACCTCTACTTTTCACGCCCTGCGGTCATTTCCATTTTGTGGTGTTAATTGTCCATCTTCGTCAGATGAAGCTGAATCAAGATAACATCAAATAAACTTTACGCAGATACTGAATGATGAGAGATCCATCCCGAAATCCTTGATCCCGCAATCATAGTCAATAACCAAGAGACCATAAAATCTCGTTATTTCAGTATTCATAATGAAAATTTTTGATGATAAAATATTCTGAGTCATTCATGCCCATGAAAATTGTCTAAATAAAATACTAAATTATAAGGAAAATTCAAGTAAAACTTCTACCGAAATCCACCCAACTCGATTTGGATAAACAAACAAGCACCTGCTGCCTTTTTGTATTAAAATTATACCCTAAACCTTGTTCTTTTAGTTTGGACTACAGTACAAAAATATGTAATATATTTAATATATTCATCAAATACCTATGTGATTTGAAAGTAACGAAAGTGTTATTTTGGTGTCATTTAATAGATAAATAGAAATTAAGACGTGTATACACTACAGCCAAATGAATGCTTCTTCAAATATATTTTCACTCGTCGCACAACGTCCTTCTTCAAACGAGGCTTGTGGAGAGTATTAAGCGGTAGGCAGCGGCTTGGCTCTGCTCCTGGCATTGCTGAAGTCCATGGGCGACGGTAACCACTTACCGTCAGGTGGGCCGTACGCTCGTCTGCCTACAAGGGCAATAAAAAAATAATAAAAAAAAACCAGTTAATTTATACAGAACGAAGTGGACAACAGAAATTAAATTGCCCAATTGTTTAATTACCCGTACACCAAATCCCGTCATTGTAAAACGGGTGAAGCCACCGCACCGCGTATTTCGTTTATAACCTAGATAGATAGATAGAGAGAGAGAGAGAGAGAGAGAGAGAATACACTTTATTGCACATCAAAACACAATTTACATTCAAAAAGAGACAAAAAGCAGATACATTTGTACAATACGCGTTCTTATCGTTAAAAGTGATCTCTTCGAGACAACCGTTAAATTTACAGAAATTCTGGAAAATATAATATAAAAAAATTGCTGGTATGTTGCGGTGTACTATAGATACTACATTATTATACATAATACATACATACAATAAACAGATATATATCGTTTAAATATAATATAATATATATAAATTTGATTTATATACCAATATACCAACGTACCAAACATACTAATATACCTATAATAACCTAATATTTGTAAATAATAAATATCTCATGAATTTTTTGAAGCGTTCTCATGCCATGCTAAAAGTAAGTAAGTAAATCTAAATATATTTTTTACGTTCTATTTCACATTTTATTTAAGGCGTCCATTAAATAAATTACTAGACAAAATTTAAACCGCGAGATGAAAACCGCACGATTTCTTTTTGCTCAGTCGCGTAGGCCTTTGTACTGTGTATGTTCAATCAATCAATATTCCAATTCCAATCAATATTGTTAAGCGCTGGGGTTCGGAAAACACTTTAAAATTCTCAATTCGCTTCTTCCGCTTCGCTTCAGGTGATCCGTTCGCTGTTTCGCTTCGAGTATTCCCACTTACTAATTGACTGCATGCCATCTCTGTAACGCTTTTATAGTCGAGCCGAAATCGTCGAGAATATTCCACAAAATCCGAGTACTGTGTTTCCGCTATCTGACAATAGATAGCGTTGTACTTCTCGAGCGCTCTAGATGCTACTAGATCCTTCTATAATCGTTCGACTATTCGGCGATAGATGGCGTTACTCTTACCGCAGTAACAATAATAAGAGTCATCTTTGAGACTACGGATGACTTCTTGAGTTCCTTTTGATCAAGCCGCTCTATTCAATGTTTTGCTCAATATTATTAAATTTTTGTCTTCAAAAATAATAGATATAAATGCATGTCGTTGCAAATTTAATATTTCGATGCCAAAAGTTGTATTTTAGTGAACAAAAAAACAATTAGTATTAGATTAATTTCTCAATTAACAAACTTAAGTATTAAGTCTACTTAAACAAAACCATCCTATATGTATAACAAGAAAGCTTGGCAACAGTCTATTTTATTTTGTTATCGTCACATTAGATGTATTTTACACCGGCAAGAGTAGCGCCATCTATCACCGAATAGTCGAACGAATATCGAAGGATCTAGTAGCATCCAGAACGCTCGAGAAGTACAACGTCATCTATTATCTGATAGCGGAAGCACAATACTAGAGATGTGTGTAATATTCTCGATAATTCTAGGGATGCGGTATCGGCTACAAAAGCGTTGCAGGGATGGCACGCAGTCAGTCAGTAATCGGAACTACTCGAAGCGAAAAAGCGAAGCGGAAGAAGTAAATTGAGAATTTTAAAGTGTTTGTGAAGTGTTTAAGTGTTCTTAGTGTTGAATACAGTTTTTAGTTGTACTTTGGGTGGAATTTTATTTATCCCGAACCCCAGCGCGTAACAATATATTTCCGTTTTGTATACTTTTTTTTACTGCCCGTTCAGGCAGACGAGCATACGGACCACCTAATGGTGAGTGGTTACCGTCACTCATGGACGTCAACAATGCCAGCGGCAGAACCAAGCCGCTGCCTGCTGTGCATGGACTGCTTCAGTGTTACGGATAGGTAATAATGAAGCAATTAAATAATTAATGATGAAGTTAATTACTACGTCATCATTCAAATTCAAATTCAAATTCAAGATATATATAAAGAACAGCCTGCATACATTGATCTTTGAGCGGTTCCGTAAAATTTAGAATAATATCAAGACCACTTTTTTTGGTTCTTTTGTTCTCCACAGACTACAACAGTCTTCGTAAACACGTTTTTTGTCGCATAGCTTTAGGTTCCAGAAGTAAGCATGAACTGATTTACGCTCTTTGACTTTAATGCGTGTGCACAAGAGGGATTTTCAGCTTTTAAGCCTGCATTCATCTTAGTAAGCAAGTAACGTGGATCATAGCTCTTTTAAAATAAGGTTTATATTTGCTACTATCTATTTTCGTGAGTCTATAGGCTTGTCCTAAAACCTGTTCATATGTAGGGTATTTCTTTGTTTTTTAAAAGTAGACTTGATTTAATATTCAATTTGTTCGTCTCTAGGCAGTGAAGCATTTTGCACATAACATTACTGCAGTAGCCCTTCATTTTCGCTATCAGATCCAGTAGCTGCATTATTTGTCTTCTTTGGAATCAATTTAGGATCTTGTATACTATTATAGCGTCCAAAAGACAAAATCGGATTGAAGTCTGGCAATAGTGCTTTAAGTACATAGAAGATTTTGATCAACAATTTGAAGTAGGTTGCTACGCAGGATAATTTATAAATGAAACGTGCCTCAGAGAAAGATTAATTTAAAAGGGAAGGGAAATTGAAGATTTTGGATACTAGAAGGTTGGACAGCCGTTAAACTATAAAAATTGAGACACATATTAGAACACAATATGTCATGTTTAAAAAAGGTTTTTTTTTGCAAACTTTAGTTTCTGGATAATCACAAAAGAGAATCAAAAAGAGAAATGTCAGAAAGAAAGTTTTAAATATTTCATTGACAAAATAGCCCTTAGCGGTGGCCAAAGTATTTACTGTGTTCTTGACATTACTAATGTCTATAGGTGTCCTTTTACACGTAATGTATGCTATTCCTTACTGATTTAACAAAACTAGAGGTCCTGCAGTAGTCGAAATTCGACTATAATTAATTGAAATTGTAAGCTTGTACACTATTTTGATTGTATTTTATACTTCTATTATCACAAATTTCGCCAAGGGCTACTCTATAAAAAATATTAATAAAGACAAACAATATTTAATTTATTCTCAATTTGACCACAGACGTCAAGAACAAAAGTTTGATAATAAATAGTATGCATGCCTGTGTGCGTCAAATACATGGTATGTAGTGTGTGTAATATTTACTTTATTGATTTAATGTATCTTTTATGCATTATTTAAAAAATATATTAGCATTGTGCACTTCTTCTCTATATTCTCTATAAGTGTGGAAAATTTCATACTCCTCCGTCCGCGCAATTTTCGTAAATAGGGATACAAAGTTTTTGCTTCACGTATTAATATAAAGATAATGTAACAAGAGTACACAGCTATGTGGTATCAATGCGGAATAAATATTTGCTTAGAAATCGTAAGTGAAACCTTATAGCGAGGAAAATTCTATTACAAGACACCATTCAAAGAATGTAATTTTCTGTTAGTCAGAGTTATTAGTTTTTTATTCCTCCCATCTTGGCTGACTCTTGACAGTGAATGGTCGTGGAGTTTGAAACTTAAACTCTTCTGCAATCCCACTTTTTTTCTTTTTTTTTCTCCCTACCTATTTGCTGGTAGTTTAAGGGAATATATTCCAACTAGACGTGGACGAATAGTAACGGATTCAACCTGAGAGTTCACCTCTTCTAAAAGGAGACAAAGGAGCGTGAGAAGGAGTTAAACTTGGAGCAAAAAGATGCAACGTGGTCCGTAATAATTACCGTTATGAAGTAGCCTAACTTCAAAGTCGGCTTGAGAGCTGACGAGGACCTACAAAGACATGTTCTCAATGAGTAGATCTTTACAGTATCCAATGGCTCTGCGATACGGAATACGGGGCCTACCTGACCTAGCTTACATAACAACAGCTTTGTACCATCTGATAGAACCAATCATTAAATAGGCCCTGCATGACGCGTAAATCAGCACCAACCCATGTCTTCCCAACTAGAGGATTTACCATCAATGATTATTAGCCTTATCTGATTCTTATACCAATGTACTGCGATTGCCAATCAGTATTAGTAGGGATTGGACCTAAGATGAGCTCCCATAGAACGTGCCACAACCCTGCCTATTTCTTTCGCTAAGCAATCTGAAATCCACCTTATAATGTACTATAATAAAGGTTATATCAATACTAATATATAAATCTGTAGTGGTATTTACGGATGTTCCTTTATAATTACTGAACCATGCATCCGATTGACTTGAAACTTGGTATCCATGCAGAAAATACATGTGCTTAATGGATAGGTATATTTATATGAGTGTTGGACTCCCTACACCAGTTGCGGGGGCGTTAATAATGATAATCTTTGTGGGGAAGAGAAATAATAATATTAATTTTAAATGCCCAGCGAAGCGGACGGGTACAACTAGTATACTATATAATTGAGACCTTATTGGTATCGTGCCGGTGATAAATTTTCTCTACATTTATTTCATAATAGCTATCCATGTTGCTATTAATCTTGGAGTTCCAAATGCCCCAAAACAAGCGGTCCAACTAAGCATAGTTAAGTAAATGATAGTTGATTTATGTCATCACGGCCTTAAGGATAAGACACCCGTTGTGTTCGTATCAAGCTACGCCACTATACCGGTGTTCGAATCCCACAGACAGTTACCATTTTTTTAATGAAAAAGTTTCTTAACTGATATACAGGAATGACTTTCAAGGAAGATCATCATATAATACAAATCAACAGTAAAAATGATAGTTTGCGTTATTACCACAGAAATTCAACATAAATCTCATGTCTTTAAGGTGGGTAGCGGCATTCACATTGCAATGTCTAGGTGCTCCGATTACCTCTTAACAACACTAGAGCTGTTCGCCAGTCGATCTATGTTAAATACAAACAAATTGCACATACAATCCAGCGGTATAGAGCGTACCATTCACGTGCGAAGTATCATGGTCTTTAGTTTATCTAAGCACACATTTTGTCGCATTTACCTGCATAATAATAGCATGCGTGTGCTTCAAATATCTGTTGGCGTGGTAACGTATTTTGCGCATGAACTTTTTTAATTACGAAGAAAGTATCATTATATTGTAATCATTCAAGTTAAAATACAAATTGAGGTCCTACGAAACCGCAGACGGTACTCGGTTAAACAAATCGAAATGATTCGGATTATATCCGTTCCACTATGCAGCTAAGTCGTCTGTAGATCATTTTGCGGATCATTTAAATAGCGTTGTAGCGAGGTAAATAAGTCATTTATCAAATGATCGTCGGGTAGAACGGAGCAAAATTCAAAAGTTTATTTTCAGAAATTTCATGTTCCAAATTTTGAAAGTTGATGTTTTTGTATTTCAAATACAAAAGTGAAGTGGTCTTTTGAGTCAGTGGCTTTGCGGTTCGACAATAGGTGAGTTAGCGATGTGTGGTTACAGAATTAATTTGTCCAGACAAATTTTATTTTTTAATGTGTCCATTAGTTAATACTTTTCATATTGCAATTTGACTTTCACTTACAAATGCAATTTTTACTTTTGACCAGTCTCAGACGCAATCACGCTTTTGCTTCTCTAGAATTCTAAAGCAGTGCCAGAAGATTCACCTATTTTCCTATTTGACACCGTAACTTCTAAACTCCTAGCTAATCATTAGTGGTGCGACGTGTATCATGTCCTAAAGTGGGAATCACAAACCGATTTGAAAGATGAAACAGTAACTGCGGCAATGATCCTAATGCGAGATTTATTTATTTAGTTGCACTAACAAAGTGATCATCAATACAAAATATTGACAAATTGACAATAAGTACATGGCAGATGTCACCTCAATTATAGGTGCAATCGACAGTGCAATAGTTGACAAAATCTTAAAATTAGAATAGTAAGATTTGAATAAAAATACAATGAATAATTTTAAGAAATATGAAATCCAGTAATTTTCACTAAATAAAAAAATTCTATTTACACTTATTAGAAAAAAATATGTAAAAAACTTGATTACAGAGATTAAGACTTTCAATCTACATCATTGCATATGAGCTCCGATGACAGATTGATCGATGATCAAGATGATGATGATGACAGCTAGAATTGCAGTCTTGCAATTTTTTTTCCTTTTTTATTATTTTTTATTGCATAGATGGGTGGCCGAGCTCACAACCCACCTGGTGTTAAGTAGTTACTGAAGCCCATAGACATCTAGATCGTAAATGCGCCACCCACCTTGAGACATAAGTTCTAAGGTCTCAGTATAGTTACAACGGCTGCCCCGACCGAACCCAACCGAAACGCATTACTGCTTCACGTCAGAGATAGGCAGGGTGGTGGTACTTACCCATGCAGACTCACAAGAGGTCCTACCACCAGCAAAAAGTACCAAACATCAAAACACACAAACTATAACATACATAGATTGTCAATCTGCTGTTATCGTAAAATAATTCTTTGTGAAATCATTTTGTCTTTCCAAGCTTAAAGTTTAGTGCAAAAAAATGGAACGGTGACAAACTTTTAAGACTTAAAAGCACACGGGGGTTGGGAAGAGGCTTTCGCTCCCCGCCTTTTCATTTCTATTACGGTAATTAGGTAATGTTCCTTTTGTTTTGTACCTTTGAATTATTATTTTGATGAATTAAAAAATTAACAAGACGCTCATTATAAAGACATGCCCGTTGAGTTTTTTCACCGGTTCAGAACATTTGGATGAACATTTGGGACCGGAGGTAGAATTTTTTTTAACTTGAATTATGTTTGTCATATTATGAAAAACACTTTTAATTTCAATTAGCTATTCCATTACTCATTTTCTTAAATAATTACAGCCTTGCCTTTATCTCTGTTTTTTTTAACTGTCTCAGACACACGCGTGGTGGACTAGCAGAATGGATTTCAAAATCCTGCCCATATCAGTCGCGCGACAACCATGCGTTCTACTTCGAAGGGTAGGGCAGCTATTGTAGTTAAATACAGGCAGCATTGGCGATAGTAAAAATCGACGTTGCTCTAAACACGTCATTTTGGATCCTCAGGATACACTATCTGTGCTTTTATATACCTCAAGCACCGGTCACCGTTCTCACCGAACCCGTCGATTGTGACAAAGAGTTTGGCGAGTAAATTAAACCACAGACACAGACCACTAGCTTTCTCGCCGGATCTTCTGAGTGGGTCGCGTTTCCGAGCCGGTGGTAGTTCTTTCTAGGGCTAATGTTGGCAACGTCCTCAAGTTGGAGCCCCGTGAGCTCACCTACCCGTCCGCAAGAAGCCGGAATAACCCTTTAAGCAACCGATGACTTTGTAGGAAAAAAAACTGTAATACTAAGCATTAACATCGATTCAAAATCGTATCGTATGGTAGTCGTATCGTATTGTAATTGTATCGTACCGTATCGTAATCGTATAATATCGATTCACCTACTCGATCGGTTACGCTGGCATAACCCTCTAAGGTTACTAAACTTGGGTAGGAAAAAAAGCATGGGCGTTGCGATATCTGTGGCCTCTGGTAACCACTAAAAACAGGGTGGGCCATGAGCTCGTTCACACATCAAATAAAAGAGGTCAATAGACCTTGAGTGCAATGGATGTGATGTACCGACAAATGGCAAAATTATAAACGAGTGTGGTATTAATTACTACTTAACTTACTACAAAAAGTTAAAAGCATTGAATCTGTCAATCATGAAGTGAGTTATGCTTCTAATGTTCACGTGAAACATTTCTCCAAGTATTCGAATAGTCGTATCATTGACTTCGACGTACCTACATGTGCTTTTGAAACTAAGTTTTCTCAAGTTACATTACTTACTCATGTTACAGAGATTTGGAAGCAAATAGAACAAAACTAAAAAGACCAGATTTTAAGCTATTGCATAGCTTCTATCGTGGGCCTTGAGCGTGGCGACCGAATCATTAAATTCCGTAACGAAAAAAACCTAACACCCCTGACTCTGCCTACCATGTAGCTCGCGTTCAACACATTCACACGTTGCGCTTGTGTAGTGTTTGTGAATAAGCGCACGGCGTGACGTCACACTGCATGCGTATCATGAAAAGTCTGCCCATCTCTCTCTCGTGCGGTCTAGCTTATGAGTGCTACAGCTAATGTTTTGCTTTTATTAATGCTTAATATAGCGTGGTCTTGTTTTATTATTGTTTTAATATTAAATTATCATTGTCTAATTATAATTGCATAAGTTGATAAAAAATGCTATGCAATAGCTTTACCGCGGCAGGTCTCGAGTGTCACACGTTTTTAATCATTGGGTGATTATTTCAAATCGCGAACGTACTTGGTAAGATGGAGTGACAAAATCAATTAAAATTGTTCAACTAGACCTTTACGAGCGCTTTCAATCGCCACAGCTTTACCGTCGTTTCCGGAATACAGTTTCATTACTGAAAACAATTAGTAAGAAACTCAGGGTATGCTCATAATACGTCGCTGCATATTTATTTAGCTAACCAAATACCAAACCAAATAAGCATGACTAGAACTAGATCGGGTCTGCCAAAACCACCCAAAGATCTGTTCAGTGTCGTTGCTGTGTGAAGCACAATTTCCAACCTCATTTGACCTACTAACAGCGCTATTAAAGTGGTGAAACAAATTAAAGCCCCTGCAGTCGAGTAAGTACAATGACTGCGACATCTGACAGCACTCGTGCTATAAGCCAACAAGCAAACCCATCTAATTGTGAGTTATCATGTTTTTTCATGGATATTAACAATGTCAGTGCTACCGCCAAACCGACTATTGCTAAAATAGACCCAAATGATGACTCTATGGAAATGTTTATTGAACGTGTTAAGCTATTGCCGTGTTTCCACTATTATCTAATGGAGAAAGTCTTCTCCATAATGCTTAATTATTTATTAATTAATGCAGAAAAGACAGATTGAAACAGAATTCAGTGGTCATTTTAAATTTCGCCTAGTTTTTTTAATGGACTGCAACATTCAAATAAAATTTAAACTCCGTTTTAAGTGCTGTTAGAAACTAAGTTCTCGGCAGTAGGTGCTCAGAAGTGTCTCTCTTTATTCATTAGTTTTAATGTTAAACGAAGTACTAATTAAACACAGCGAGCCTACAAGATGATACTTGAATTTTCTGATTTATTTAAAACAAACATGAGATTCAGATTTCGTATGCTCAGACAACGACAGAAATAGGCAGAGTTGTGATACTTACCCGTGCGGAGATATAACACGTCCTACCTCCAGTAATTACGCAAATTGTAATTTTGCGGGTTTGATTTTATTACAGGATGCTATTCCTTCACCGTGGAAGTCAATCGTGTACATTTGTTATACCGCAGGCGAGTACCGATATTTCTAATGAAATACGTACTCAACTAATTTAATGGTCACGATCAATTACCACGGTGAAGGAATAGCATCGTGTAATAAAAATCAAACGGGCAAAATCATAATTTGCGTAATTACTGGTGGTAAGAGCTCTCGTGAGTCCGCGCGGGTAGGTACCACCACCCTGCCTATTTCTGCCGTGAAGCAGTAATGCGTTTTGGTTTGAAGAGTGGGGCAGCCGTTGTAACTATACTGCGACATTTGAACTTATATCTGAAGGTAGGTGGTGGCATTTACGTTGTAGATGTCTATGGGCTCCGGGCTGCGCTCGTCCACTTAGGCATTAAAAAAAATACCGTGTATAAGCTTGCAAATATACAAGTTCCGAACAACAACATCAGATTGTCGGTGTATCAAAACAAATGTTGCTACCTGGAGACATGAGTTCTAAGTCTCATTTCTATAGAAAAAGCTTGTCCCACCCTTCAAACTGAAAGACACTACCGCTTCACGATCCGTGCGGGCTCAAAAGAGGCCCTACAACCCTTAATTAGACCGTTAATTATTTTTGCAGGTTTATTTTTTATTACGGAATCTTACTTCGTCATCGTGGATATGTATTGTTTTAATTAGGAAAATTGGTATCTGTCCGTAAGATTCGAACACCGGCTCATTGTTAATTATGGGCATATTGTCAGTAAGCATGGGCAGCGCTGTACTATATATAGACCAACAAACAAACTTTTATTATTAAATTCGATTTCTCAAATCTTAACAAATATAACTAGTAATTTTTTTGCAATTTAATAATATAATTTCGCACTAGCCACCGGTGGGGCACAAAAGTTCTGGAGTGGATACCTCGTACTAGATGTCCTAACGTGGCCAGAAAATCAATGAAATGGGCTGACGGCCTGGTCAAAATACCTGGTAATGACTGGATGCGAAAGGCAAGAGACTGAAAATAGTTTTTTTTTTTTTTTTTATTGCTTAGGTGTGTGGACGAGCTCACAGTCCACCTGGTGTTAAGTGTTTACTGGAGCCCATAGACATACACAACGTAAATGCGCCACCCACCTTGAGATATAAGTTCTAAGGTCTCAAGTAAGTTACAACGGCTGCCCCACCCTTCAAACCGAAACGCATTACTGCTTCACGGCAGAAATAGGCAGGTTGGTGGTACCCACCCGCGTGGACTCACAAGAGGTCCTACCACCAGTAAGAAGCGACATCGACTGTTTACCATTCGGTCCACAGGATCGGGTATGTAATTTCCTGCAGCCACGACAGGAGGATTTTCATGTCGTACCGTCTTCTCAAAGTGCCTCAATGTACTACGACTGTAAATATTTACTGACTGAGTCAAGCTTCAGATCATCATGGACATCCACATTCCTTAGGAACTACCGAGTTGCAGAAGAGACTAATTTTACAATTTATAGTTAGAATTCACTGCTTTATTATGAGCTATATAGGAATAACTAGCGACCCGCCCTCGCTTCGCTTCGGAAACTGTAATTTATTATTGATTTCTCCACTATTTAATGGATGTTATTATACATATAAACCTTCCTCTTCAATTACTCTATCTATTAAAAAAAAATGCATCAAAATCCGTTGCGTAGTTTTAAAGATTTAAGCATATATAGGGACAGAGAAAGCGACTTTGATTTATACTATGTAGTAATACTGGATCGGCGCAATGTTATCATTGTCTTTCTCGGCATCCTTTTGTTCTGACATTTAAACATGTCACACCAAAGGTCCTCGCATCATTCTTCACAGGGTCGATTAATCTCTTTTTCCCTTCCATTTTGATGAATGCTCACTCAACGAAAGACAGCCTCAAAATTATTTTCCATTTAACTTGTGTGACCATTCTGGTTTTACGAAACGATTCATCAGAGGCGTCTCGGGTGAGTTCGTGTATAAAAAAATACTATTTTCTATTATTAATCTCAGAAATGATATTTAATTTATTTTATCAAAACGTTAATTCCAGTCGTTTACTTTTCATATTCGCATAGTCACTGTTTCATTTCGTAGAAAAATAATTATTTAATAATTCGGGCATTAGAAGCTTGACATTAGAAGCAGGAATCTATGTGTATGTTGTCAACTTTCCAAACTGATCGTTTTAAATTTTAATTGGTACTAATGTTTAGGCATCTATGTCTTGTTGTGCCCAATGAGTTTCTCGGATCTTCACCAGATCTTCTCAGTGGATCGCGTTTCCGATCCGGTGGTAGATTCTGCTAAGTACCGCTCTTGCCCTAGCAACTAGTCTTAAAAAATATCTTAATTGAGTCTGTGAACTCACCTACCCGTCCACGCGTAGATGGAATAGCCTCTTAGCCTACCAGTGAATAGGTAGAGGAAAAATCGCATTTGAAATTTGAAGTTTTTTTTGATTGCCCCTGTATTTTGTTAGTTTTTTTAAACTATTATTTGTTTTTCATATTTTAGTTGAATTTCAAATTTTTTTTTATTTTTTATTTTTTTTTATGTTGAATTGTTATCGGTCCTTAATATACCAAACTATACCAAATTTCAAGTTAATCCGACGTTTTGAAGGGGGTCCAAATCATGTTCAAAGATTCCGTTACAAACATTCATATACGTCTGAAGCTAATAAAAGCGTATTAAAAACGATTCCACTGCTTGCGATCTTTAGCGGTTCAGATAGTTTGAATTGGCTCTGACTAAGTTCGTTAGATCTTGTTCTGTTCAGAACTTTGTTCAGATTATGGGAGGCTTTCGGTAAAATATATAGGTTTGTCTGAAGTTACCGAATGTAATTTCTCAATTGGAATGAGTAGAAGGTTTTTTCAAACATAGACCGGACATTTTACAACTATGTATATGAACTAATTATATTATTTGAAGAAAATTAATTTTCCCTCGTTAATTACTCCTGTCTTCGTAAAGTGAAGCCATAGTTTTCAAATGCTTAATCAGAGTAGCGCACAACCCGTATTCCTAAGACAATAAAGCTCATTATTAATTAAACCACGTTAAAAGCTTAACGACCCAACTTTAGGACTTCCACAAAACGGCTTAAAGCTCGAGATAGTAAAGTTTTCTGCAGGCTTGAAACTCTTCATTTAATAAAAATGTGGTCGGAAATTAAACTTAGTTCTTGAGATGCTTTTACATAATGTTTTAAATAGGAACCGCACGGGCTAATTCATGAGTCCCACCTATTTCTGCTGCAAAGCATGGTGCGTTTCGATTTGAAGGATAATACTATCATGGTGATGCCTTTAGACTCCAACTTTAGAACAATCAGCTAATCTAATTTACGATAGTAAAAGAAATTCAATTAATAGCTTAGGCAGGTATTTTATTTAAATTACTAGCTGACCCGGCAGACTTCGTAGTGCCTCAATCGATAAATAAAAGACCTAAACTTTTGTATAAAATAAACCTAAAACAAACAAAAGGAATCTGTCCGACGGGGGGCACATCAAAGGAAAAACAAAATTGTTATTTTTATTTAATTCCGAGCATTTTCATATTTATCTACCTTTAAAACCTTCTCTAGACCTCCACAAATAATTCAAGACCAAAATTAGCCAAATCGGTCCAGCCGTTCTCGAGTTTTAGCGAGGCTAACGAACAGCAATTCATTTTTATATGTAAGTATAGATGTCAGTCTGCCCTAAGTTCAATTAATGTCATGACCATAATAGGAATGTCAGCTTTGAGATGACAGACAGCATCAACTGCAAGTTAAGCTTAGTGATTAGTGACTGCAATCCCACGGGATCCCAAGTTTCATTCCCAATCATTGTCAGAACCCTCGTCAAAGATTTGGTGATTTCTCATCTGGGTCAATCAGTCCTTGTCTCAAAAATACTATTTTAGACCCTTGAATATGGATTGTTTGTCCATATTATTGTAAATTTTTCTTTTCCTTTCTTCCAGAAATGTCTGGATTACTCATCGTCTTATTCATGACGACACTGCAACTGTCCCGGTCAAATGTGACCGAAGATGGATATCTCCGATACGTCAAGGACAGCTGCTTTGTTAAGGGAGAGGCTATTTCTTGTGTCAAGTACAAGGGCCTCAAAGTCATCAAGGAAACCTTTTTTGGAGATAACAACAACGAAACGATTACGACAAACCTATTCAGTCTGGTCCCGTTAGATGTGGAAACCATCAAGAGCTTAGGCGTGAAGAAAACAGTAAGGGACGTAAAACCAAGAGGGTTCTTGTCTGAATGGGCCGAGTTTGCCAAGTACTTGATGCGGCTCGTGCAGGACTTCCTGAACGTCAAAGGTCTGAAGGTGGAAATACCAGAGGGAGCCAGAACCGTGGAGGAGGAAACGACTGATGATGGTGAGTTTTTATAATAATAGTTTAGCTTGCAGTGAATCTGAAAAATGAAATAAATTGATGATGTGGTAACCAGAGCTCATAGACATCACAACGTAGTTACCGCCAGACATCATGAGACATGAGGTCGAATTATCAATGAACCCGAACCCATTAATACGAAAACCATCAATTTACATTGATTCGCTGTAAAGTTTATTTCTAAGTAATTCTGCGAAACACTCAAATACAACCTCAAAGTCACTCGCCAATTTACACAGCCTTTTAAATTTGCGAGTGGGTTTGCGTTTGAAGTGGACCCAATTTCCTGTCTTTTAACGATGTTTTCCGGTCTTTTAGAGTACTTAGTCTATAGCTGATATTTCGTTTGTCTATAAACTGTGCAATTCTGTTCAGGGGATGCTTTAGAAGAGCCCTCGATTTTGAAAGAGGATTGGCGATTGCTCTTATTGCAGAGACTAGTGAGACTATAAGCCCACCATCGCTACTAGAATTGTGCCATAGCATTAAACATCTTTGTTTAAAACCAGTATTTAGCAACAGAAGAATACAGGACGTTTGACAGATACACATCTGATCCTAGAAAAAAGAAACATTTACTTTATAAATGTCCGCCCTCCTGCCTATTTCTGTTCCAAAACAGTCACGCTGTAATATCTACTATTACTGGTGGTAGGACCTCTTGTGAGGCCGCGCGGGTAGGTACCACCGCCCTGCCTATTTCTGCCGTGAAGCAGTAATGCGTTTCGGTTTGAAGGGTAGGGCAGCCGTTGTAACTATATTTGAAACCTTAGAACTTATATCTCAAGGTGGGTGGCGCATTTAAGTTGTGGATGTCTATGGGCTCCATTAACCACTTAACACCAGGTGGGTTGTGAGCTCGTCCACCCATCTAAGCAATAAAATAAAATAAAAAACTAGTTTCGGCAATCATTTTACATCAGATGGACTGTTAGCTCGTTTACCTATCTAATTTAAAAACAGAAAGATAAAGTAGTTTTGTTTTTTTCTAAATACGATTTATACATATTTTATGTATCTTGGGAATCTAGACCACGACACCACGCATTGCTTTCTATAACGCCTCAAATCAATGGAAGATTTAATAGTTCAACTTAATTATTATAAAGGGCTACACTTCTCTCTTTATAAGAACTATGGACTCTCCTCGTACTGTATCGTGTGGTCGAAGCAAAAGTCTGTATTGATTTAATTACAAAAAAAAATCACCGATATTTTGTTTCAAGAGGTACCTTAAATTAATTTTAATTATCCCTTAGAAATTAATTGAAGCTTTTAACTCATAAAAGGTTGCTCTCAGATATTATTGAATTTATATTTTTGGTCTACTTAAAGTGGCCACTTGTACCTTAGAGGCTATTTTGAAGGATTCTCCAACGCACATTCACGCTAACGCTGATACACAATGGAAACACTTGGAAGGTCACAATAATATCAACGATGCGCTGGACCAGATCGCTAAAAAGAAAAAGCCAGAACAAAAGAAAATATGCTGGATCTCCGATTATTCCTCAAAACTTATACGGTGCAATGGTTGAATACTCGTGCATTTCATATTCTATTTAGCGGTAATGAAGTGAGATAAAGCCTATCTCCAAAACGTTATATTACCATATATAGGATATAATTTTTGGGGCAAGGGATAACTGGAATTTAACAACCCTAATTAAGCGGTAACTATGTACGAAGCCGTCCCTAGGGTCATTCCCCGGTCTGTTTGCTACTAAACCACAAACACTTTCACCTCGTCCCCGATATCTCGCCTTACCTTATTTTCTCATCGGCCATTTAAATCGATCTAAAACCAGAGTATTTAATGATGCATTACTGAATCCACTACTTTGAGTATCGCTAAATGTGTGATATACGTAAATAAATAAAACGTCCTTGACCGCGCATACTGTAATGTATTCGAAAACGTCCGAAAGAAAAACCATGACAATAACAATGACAAAAAACGCAAGATTAAACCGTGTAAGTGGCTTTAATTAGGTCTACAATAAGCGAAGAACGGAAATATGAACTACATCATTGAAATATAATCCGAGACTAATCACACACGGTCGTCCTTTCGGATCCTCCCGATCCACTGACGGTGTTTTTAGGTACCTCAAGTACCGTTCATCGTTCTCGCCGAACCCGTCGCTTGCGACAAAGAGCTTGGCGAGTAAATTAACCCACAGACACAGGCCATTGAGTTTCTAGCCGGATCTCCTCAGTGGGTCGCGTTTCCAAACTGGTGGTAGATTCTATGAAGCTGCGAATTCTTGCTAGGGCTAGTGTTAGCAACGTCACCAGGTTAGAGCCCTTACCTACTCGCTTGGTGAATCCAGTATAACCCCTCTACTAGAATAGGAAAAAAAGATCTTCGGCTTCAAGCTAGGATTCTCTGTGCTGTGGGAACCAGAAACAGATTTACATACCTGTTCTTGATTTGCTGATACCGGTGCGCGTGTACCAAAAATCGTACATTAATAATACTCTGACAAAAATACTCCCCATAGCCTACCTATATAGAATAACAATGAAGTAACTCTATATTACTGGTATTATCCAGCTTGTTTTTGTAGAGGGTCGAACTATCGGGAAACTTATTTAGCCAGCCTCTAACCCTGAAGATAAGATTCACCTTATTCTGTTTTCTAACATTACGTATAATTAATCTTTTAGGTAAAGCAGGGAATGCCTACGAATGATCCCGCTTTCAGATACCCTATGATAATGCATAATGCAACATCCTATTGTTTCGAAAAACAAACCCAATAGTATTTCGGGTTTCTAGAAGATTTTCATACAGATACGGTAATGTGGAGTTATATTTGAAAAGTTTTTATCGAGGTAACCTCGTGGGCTAAACCCTTTACTTTACGTGTGGCGCAAGCTACGAGCGACATAAAGTATATTGATGTAGAATAGGGATCGCAGCGCATAAAATAAAAATTATACTATTCCAAAATCTTCTATTATAATAGTAATTAATAATTAACACTAATTTTATTACGTCTTACTCATTTTTCAACCGTCTTCGCCATCTTCCAATTCTCTGTCATTCTATCTGTCATTCTCTTCTCTCTTTCTTTCCGTTTTCTCTCACTCACATCTTAACGCTCCGTTCCACGCTCTTTTCATACGTTCCGTTCTTACCAATCCTACATTGATATTTCTATATCTAGAAACATGTTCAATATATGCAGTGATTAGTCGTGCTGTAAGCCAAAGTGGCTACCACAACCATTGCCTATTTGAGGGATGGAACAGTATACAATTTAAGGCTTAGACCTTATATCCCAAAGTGGGTGGCGACACTTACGTTGTGATATCTAAGGGCTGCGGAGCTGCTTAACCGTCCAAGCAAAAACATGATTTAAATTCAAACCTTCAGTTTGAAACTAGATTTTTTTTATATTGCCTATTTAGGCAGATGAGTATACAGTCTACCTGATGGTAAATGGTCACTGTCGCTCATGGACGCCAGTAGTGTCAGGGGCACAGCCAAGTCGCTGCCTACCATTGAGTATTCTCCGCAAGCCTCGTTTGAAGACTGACATGTCATAGCGCTCGGGAAACAACGCGGAGTGAAGTTCATTCCAAAGCCGGATGGTAGGTAGCAGAAAAGATCTCTGGAAATCGATTCCGGTACCCATAGGATGGTAGGTGAATAATATTTAAACCACTTTATAGCCCGCGTTATAGAAGTAGATTAACTCGCGGCCCGCCTGATGATATTGATAACTTTAGTGATTCAAGGTCGGAGTAAAGGCGAAACAGATGTCTTCTTCGAGACTACTAATCTCCCACTACTAACTTAAGGCTTAAAAAACAAATCAGCGAATATGGGCAGCTTAAATATGAGAGTCATCTGCAAATTTTTTTTTTTATCAGTGTTAACGTTTAAGACATTATTGTTGATATCATTTAGAAGAACAGAAATTTTATTTCAGTTTCATGAGAATCGGGTTCAGTAGTTGGGTTTTTCAACTGATATTAACTGAAAAGTGTCTATCATTCATGTAAACAATAATGCGTAATTACCTATTCACTGATATTCATTTATTTATTTTTATTATTATTTTTATTTTTTATAATAATATATTATGTTGGGCAAAGGCTGCCTCGCTTATTCTTAAAGGAAATATTCCGCTTCATCCTCCACATTAAACCAGACACCGTGTTAATGGTATCAACCGATAACTTTCAGACGTGACTTCGCCCCTGTTTACATATTCTCAGTAATATTTGGCGAATATGGTTGTAAAAACCAAAGGTTCAACATGGGAAATTGTAGGTTTTGTCAGTAATTTTAACCCTCCCAAAGTATTACGTGTATATACTTGGTATTAGTATATGTTTCCAAAAACGACTATTCCATTTATTTATTTTTTATTACTAAGACGGGTGGACGAGCTCACAGTCCACCTGGAGTTAAGTGGTTATCGGAGCCCATAGACAATGTAAATGCGGCCACCCACCTTGAGGTATAAGTTCTAAGGTCTCAGTATAGTTACAACGGCTGCCCCCTCTCCAAACCGAAACGCATTACTGCTTCACGGCAGACATAGGCAGGGTCGTATTACCTACCCGTGCGGACTCACAAGATATCCTACCACCAGTAATTCATCGTCGTTAACATTATTACTAGCAAAAGTGTGCCACTTTTACTTCAGATTTACTTTATTACTAGCAAAAGTGTGCCACTTTTTACGACCAAAGATGGAATCGCAATGGAAAACGATTGAAATCTCGTAATTAACCCAACAAAAGAGTGGTATAATTGTAATCGACACAGATACGGACAGGTCACTGCTTAGTGGTTCGGAAATGCGGGCCGTGACCCTCCAATCCGGAAACGAAACAAATCTCGACAATCGATTCTATAAAATAAGAGCATTACCGTTTTAATTTAATCACGGTTAATTAAGCCGAGCGTGCTCTCAATAAAACAATCATGAGACCTTAGTTCGGAAATTGACTTAATATGCGAATTTTCTAAATTTGTTTTAATGAAAAAAGATGACTAGACCGAGGTATAAAAATCGATAAAGCCTAAAGGATAAAACGTCCGGTGCATTCGTATCTAACGATCCACCGGTGTTCGAATCCCGCAGGCAGTTACCAATTTTTCTAGAACTATGTACTTTAAAAATGTTCCCCATTGACTTCCGCGGTGAAGGAGGAATAAGATCGTGTAATAAAAATCAAACCTGCAAAATTATAATTTGCGTAATTACTGGTGGTCATACCAACCTAGGTGGTCCTACCTAGGTGGACTTCCACCTAGGTAGAACCTCTGGTGAACCCACACGGGTAGGTACCACCGCCTTGCCCATTTCATCCGTGAAGCAGTAATGCGTTTCGGTTTGAAGGGTGGGGCAGCCGTTGTAACTATATGGAGAGCTTAGAACTTATATCTCAACGTGGGTGATGCATTTACGTTGTAGATGTCTGTGTGCTCCAGTCACTAATTCAGGTGGGCCGTAAGTTGATCCACTCATCTATGCAAATAAAAAACACGTGTGGCACTCCGAGACTGCCGCGGTAAAACTATTGCATAGCATTTTTTTATCAACTTATGCAATTATAATTAGACAATAATAATTTAATATTAAAACAATAATAAAATAAGACCACGTTATATTTTAAAACATTAACAAAAACAAAACATTAACTGTCCCCTTCATACTCATAAGCTAGGCCGCGCGAGATAGAGATGGGCAGACTTTGCATGATGCGCATGCAGTGCGACGTCATGCCGCGCGCTTATTCACAAACACTACACAAGCGCAACGTGTGAATGTGTTGAACGCGAGCTACATAGTAGGCGGAGTGGGGGTGTTAGGTTTTATTTTCGTTACGGAATTTCTTGACACGGTCGCCGCGCTCAAAGCCCGCGATAAAAGCTATGCAATAGCTTAAAAACAACAAAAATTTATAGTTTTATCACATATTATTTGCAGGTCGTGGTAAAAAGAAGAAGTTGGCTGTTGTAATACCGCTGCTAACGTTGCTCGCTGTGATCAAGAGCAAGTTCTTGCTGCTTCCAATCCTGCTGGCAGTAATGCTAATCAAGAAGCTACTGCTGGCAGCTGCTTTCCTCCTGCCGAATCTACTGAGCACATTAAAGGCTTGCAAAGTAAGTTTTTTTTATGATTGAAGTATTACTGGTGGCCCGGAGGCCTTTCGAGTTTCACCAGGACAGGTGGGCGAGCAAAGGCTCAGCCAGGAGGGCTGGGTTTGCTAACAGCTGCCCGAGTGCCTCCGAAGGAGACCTAACAACTCAAGAGTAACTGCTTCGCGAATGAATCTACTACCGGATCGGAATCGCGACCCGCTGAGAAGTTCCGGCGAGAAACTCAGCGAGCTGATGCATGGGTTAGGTTGCACGTCGAACTCTTTGTCGAGTTCGACGAGTACTGTTACCGGGGTTCCTCAGCCTGCTCCTAGTATTAGAGCTGAAGGTATCTAATGCAAGAGCTATTGGATCTAATGGATCCGTAAGGACGTGACAAAGTAAGTGCAAATGAGTCAGCTCAGCGAAGACAATTTTAATCTTTTCAAGGCGAGTTCTAATCGTGAACTTATTTCATGGCTTATTATCGGGTTTGTCGCCGAGATTTTTAAAGTCAATGGCAGATAAACAAATGACCTGCGTGGTAAGTGATAACTGTCAGCCATGGATGCTGGCAATTAAATGGCTTATATGTAGGTTTACTGGTGGTAGGACCTCTTGTGAGTCCGCACGGGCAGGTACCACCACCTTGCCTATTTCTGCCGTGAAGCAGTAATGCGCTTCGGTTTGAAGGGTGGGGCAGCGGTTGTAACTATACTGAGACCTTAGAACTTATATCTCATGGTGGGTGGCGCATTTACATTGTAGATGTCTATGGCCTTCAGTAACCACTTAACATTAGGTGGGCTGTGAGCTCGTCCACCCATCTAAGCAATAAATAAAAAAAGGTAGCTAAATTTGATAAACCTATTTACGTATTGCTAAAAAAGAAAGATGAAATACACTTTATTTTATAAAGACTTTACGTGCTTATTTAGATTGTTCGTTAGTAAAATTATAATTTGTCTTAAATGGAGATTTCATTTATATTTTATGTATTTATATGCTCGTATGATAAATAATTGATTGTCTGTGTGGTGACGGAGTAAGAATACAATGTGTCGCCACCCCTATACAATCCCAGGGAGTCGTAAGAACCGACTAAGGGAATATGCACAAGACATCAGTGTAAGAGAAGGAAAACTCGAAATTAAACCCTGTACCAACCCGTCTAGCCAGCGTGGTACAGTAGGCTAAATACCTCCATGGAAAGTAACAGAGAGACCAGGCCCCTAGTCCCCGGCGGCCCCGCTATTCCTGGCTACGGTAGCGGTCACGGTAACGGTGGGGCAGGGGGTGCTAAGAATCCCCGGCAGAGACACGGCTACCACCCCCCAAAACGACGACCACTGGCCCTGGTAACACACAACGTGCGCACTCTGAGGCTAGACGAGAAGCTATTCGAGCTGGAAGAAGAGATGGACAAGCTGCGCTGGGACGTTATTGGTTTATCAGAAATCCGAAGACAGGGAGAGGATACGATAACTTTGCAGTCCGGCCACTTGTTCTTCTACCGAGAGGGAGAGCAGAAGTCCCAAGGTGGTGTTGGGTTTATCATCCACAAGTCTCTCGTGAACAACATTGTGTCCGTCGGGAGTGTGTCGAATAGGGTAGCGTGCCTTATACTCAGAATATCTAAACGATATTCGCTGAAGGTCATACAGGTTTACGCTCCCACTCAAACACACCCAGACGATGAGGTGGAGGCTTTGTATGAGGACGTTAGTAGGGCCATACATAGCTCCAAAACACACTTCACTGTTGTTATGGGAGACTTCAACGCGAAGCTGGGCTGTAGAAGCAATGATGAGTTGAAAGTAGGGCAATTTGGATATGGGCAGCGGAACTCCAGGGGACAGAGGCTAGTCGACTTTCTGGAGAAAGAAGGACTTTATATGATGAATTCTTTCTTCCAGAAGCCGCCCCACAGGAAATGGACCTGGATGAGTCCCGATGGTGTAACAAAAAATGAGATCGATTTCATCATGAGCACCAGTAGACAGATATTCAATGATGTCTCTGTGATTCATAGGGTTAAAACCGGAAGTGATCACCGAATTGTCAGGGGCATATTGAGTATCAATGTCAAATTGGAAAGATCGCGTCTGATGAAATCCACGCTCCGGCCGCCGAATGCACATATTCATAACCGCGAGGGCTTTCAACTCGAATTGTCAAATCGCTTTGAAGGGCTAGACAGCAAAGCGTCTGTGGATTATATCAACAGCAGGCTGGTGGAAACTGTCCATACGGTAGGGTCTAAGTATTTTAAAACTCACCACAAAAATAGACCTCAAAAACTATCAGACCACACCCGGAACCTCATGGCTAGCCGACGTTCTATGACACTCCAAACTTCTGAGGACGCTGAGTCATATAGGCAGCTAAATAGACAAATCATGAAGTCCATGCGACACGACATACGCTCCTTTAATACACAACGTATTAAGGAGACTATTGAGCGGAACCAAGGCTCCAAAGTGTTTGCAAGAGACGCGTCTATTGGGCAGAGCCACTTGACAAAGTTGAAAACTGAAGATGGACGTGTAACGTCGAATAAGACAGAGGTGCTACGGGAGATAGAGAGGTTCTATGAACAGTTGTATACCTCGATGTCCAATGAGCCTGNGTGTGGTGACGGAGTAAGAATACAATGTGTCGCCACCCCTATACAATCCCAGGGAGTCGTAAGAACCGACTAAGGGAATATGCACAAGACATCAGTGTAAGAGAAGGAAAACTCGAAATTAAACCCTGTACCAACCCGTCTAGCCAGCGTGGTACAGTAGGCTAAATACCTCCATGGAAAGTAACAGAGAGACCAGGCCCCTAGTCCCCGGCGGCCCCGCTATTCCTGGCTACGGTAGCGGTCACGGTAACGGTGGGGCAAGGGGTGCTAAGAATCCCCGGCAGAGACACGGCTACCACCCCCCAAAACGACGACCACTGGCCCTGGTAACACACAACGTGCGCACTCTGAGGCTAGACGAGAAGCTATTCGAGCTGGAAGAAGAGATGGACAAGCTGCGCTGGGACGTTATTGGTTTATCAGAAATCCGAAGACAGGGAGAGGATACGATAACTTTGCAGTCCGGCCACTTGTTCTTCTACCGAGAGGGAGAGCAGAAGTCCCAAGGTGGTGTTGGGTTTATCATCCACAAGTCTCTCGTGAACAACATTGTGTCCGTCGGGAGTGTGTCGAATAGGGTAGCGTGCCTTATACTCAGAATATCTAGACGATATTCGCTGAAGGTCATACAGGTTTACGCTCCCACTCAAACACACCCAGACGATGAGGTGGAGGCTTTGTATGAGGACGTTAGTAGGGCCATACATAGCTCCAAAACACACTTCACTGTTGTTATGGGAGACTTCAACGCGAAGCTGGGCTGTAGAAGCAATGATGAGTTGAAAGTAGGGCAATTTGGATATGGGCAGCGGAACTCCAGGGGACAGAGGCTAGTCGACTTTCTGGAGAAAGAAGGACTTTATATGATGAATTCTTTCTTCCAGAAGCCGCCCCACAGGTAATGGACCTGGATGAGTCCCGATGGTGTAACAAAAAATGAGATCGATTTCATCATGAGCACCAGTAGACAGATATTCAATGATGTCTCTGTGATTCATAGGGTTAAAACCGGAAGTGATCACCGAATTGTCAGGGGCATATTGAGTATCAATGTCAAATTGGAAAGATCGCGTCTGATGAAATCCACGCTCCGGCCGCCGAATGCACATATTCATAACCGCGAGGGCTTTCAACTCGAATTGTCAAATCGCTTTGAAGGGCTAGACAGCAAAGCGTCTGTGGATTATATCAACAGCAGGCTGGTGGAAACTGTCCATACGGTAGGGTCTAAGTATTTTAAAACTCACCACAAAAATAGACCTCAAAAACTATCAGACCACACCCGGAACCTCATGGCTAGCCGACGTTCTATGACACTCCAAACTTCTGAGGACGCTGAGTCATATAGGCAGCTAAATAGACAAATCATGAAGTCCATGCGACACGACATACGCTCCTTTAATACACAACGTATTAAGGAGACTATTGAGCGGAACCAAGGCTCCAAAGTGTTTGCAAGAGACGCGTCTATTGGGCAGAGCCACTTGACAAAGTTGAAAACTGAAGATGGACGTGTAACGTCGAATAAGACAGAGGTGCTACGGGAGATAGAGAGGTTCTATGAACAGTTGTATACCTCGATGTCCAATGAGCCTGCAAGCTTGGTGGCAGACCCTAGAGCCAAGCTAACCCGACATTATACCGAAGATATCCCCGACATCAGCCTGTACGAGATTAGGATGGCCCTCAAACAGCTCAAGAACAACAAGGCACCGGGCGAGGATGGAATCACCACAGAGCTTCTGAAAGCGGGCGGGACGCCGGTACTGAAAGTCCTTCAGAAGCTATTTAATTCCTCCTTGCTCAAAGGAAAAACGCCAGAGGCATGGAACAGGGGTGTTGTGGTTTTGTTTTTCAAAAAAGGCGACAAAACCTTATTGAAGAACTACAGGCCCATAACACTGCTGAGCCATGTCTATAAGCTGTTCTCGAGAGTCATCACGAACCGTCTCGAACGCAGGCTTGATGACTTTCAGCCTACCGAACAAGCCGGTTTCCGAAAAGGCTTTAGCACCATAGACCACATACATACGCTGCGGCAGATTATACAAAAGACCGAAGAGTATAATCGGCCACTATGCCTGGCGTTTGTGGACTATGAAAAGGCCTTTGATTCCATCGAAACTTGGGCGGTCCTTAGATCTCTCCAGCGGTGCCGTATTGACTATCGGTATGTCGAGGTGTTGAAGTACTTGTTTAACAACGCCACCATGTCAGTCCGAGTACAGGAGCATTGCACGAAGGAAATCACGTTAAAGAGAGGAGTAAGACAGGGAGAT